>MDKI01149200.1:0-10103 GCA_005239505.1 Nicotiana paniculata | reverse complement strand
CTACCCAAGGAACCATAACCAACGCTTCGAAATGATCAATTTACATTTTTTGGCATTTTCTGGGAATTAAACAAGAATTCCGCCAGTCGTGCATGTTTTATCGCCTGCCATGGTCCAGGTCGCACGCCTTGGTACGGAGTCGGTACCGGATCGCACGATATTTGTACGGCGACATCAAATACAACCCAAGGAACTATAACCAACGCTTCGAAATGATCAATTTACATTTTTTGGCATTTTCTGGGAATTAAACAAGAATTCCGCCAGTCGTGCATGTTTTATCGCCTGCCATGGTCCAGGCCGGACGCCTAGGTACGGAGCCGGTACCGGATCGCATGATATTATTCCGGGACAGCAAATACGACCTAAGGAACCATCACCATTTCTTCGAAATGATCAAGTTATATTTTTTGGCATTTTATGGCAATTAAACTGGAATTCCGCAAGTCGTGCCTGTATTTTCACCCGCCATGGTCCAGGCCTGACGCCTTGGTAAAGAGCCGGTACCTGATCGCATGATATTTGTCCGGGACATCAAATACGACCCTAGGAAATGATCAAGTTACTTTTTTTGGCATTTAATGGCAATTAAATGTGAATTCCGCCCGTCCTGCATGTATTATCGCTTGCCGTGGTCCAAGCCGGACGCTTTGGTAGGGAGCCGGTACCAGATCGCATGATATTTGTCCGGGACATTAAATACTACTCAAGGAACTATAACCAACACTTCAAAATGATCATTTTACATTTTTTGGCATTTTACAGCAATTAAACTAGAATTCCGCCAGTCGTGCCTATATTATCGCCTGCCATGGTCCAGGCCGGACGCCTTGGTACGAAGTCAGTACTGGATCGCAGGATATTTGTCCAGAACATCAAATACGACCCAAAGAAAATTAACCAACGCTTCAAAATGATCATTTTACATTTTTTGGCATTTTACAGCAATTAAACTAGAATTCCGCCAGTCGTGCCTATATTATCGCCTGCCATGGTCCAGGCCGGACGCCTTGGTACGAAGTCAGTACTGGATCGCAGGATATTTGTCCAGGACATCAAATACGACCCAAAGAAAATTAACCAACGCTTCAAAATGATCAAGTTACATTTTTGGCATTTTATGGAAATTGAACTGGAATTCCACTAGTCAGGCTTGTATTATCGCCTACCATGGTCCAGGCCAGACGCCTTGGTACGGAGCTGTTATCGGATCGCATGATATTTGTCCGAGAAATCAAATACGACCGAAGGAACCATAACCAATTCTTCGAAATAATCAAGTTACATTTTTTTGCATTTTCTGGCAATTAAATAGGAATTCCGCTAGTCGTGCATGTTTTATCGCCTACAATGGTCCAGGCCGGACGCCTTGGTACGGAGCTGGTACCGGATCACATGATATTTTTCTGGGACATCAATACAACCCAAGGAACCATAACTAACGCTTCGAAATGATCATGTTACATTGTTTGGCATTTTATGGCGATTAAACTGGAGATTCGCCAGTCATTATTATCGCCTCCTATGGTCCTGGTCGGACACTTCATACGGAGCTGGTACCGGATCGCATGATATTTGTCCGGGACATCTAATACGACCCAAGGAACCATAACCAATGCTTTGAAATGATCAAGTTACATTTTTTGGCATTTTATGGCAATTAAACTGGAATTCCGTCTGTCGTGCCTCTATTTACGCCTGCCATAGTCCCGGCCGGACGCCTTGGTACGGATCCTGTTTCGGATCGCATGATATTTTTCTGGGACATGAAATACGACCCAGGGAACCATAACTATTGCTTCGAAATGATCAAGTTAAATTTTTTGGAATTTTATGGCAATTAACCTGGAATTCTGCCAGTCGTGCCTATATTATCGCCTGCCATGGTCCAGGTCGGATGCCTTGGTACTGAGCCGGTACCGGATCGCATGATGTTTGTACGGGACATCAAATATGACCAAAGGAACTATAACCAACGCTTCGAAATAATTAAGTTACATTTTTTTGCATTTTATGGCAATTAAACTGGAATTTCGCCAGTCGTGCCTGTATTATCGCCTGTCGTGGTCCATGCCGGACGCCTTGGTATGTAATCTGTATCGGATCGCATGATATTTGTCCGGGACATCAAACACGACCCAAGGAACCATAACCAACACTTTGAAATGTTCACGTTACATTTGTTTTGCATTTTATGGCAGTTAAACTGGAATTCTGCCAGTCGTGCCTATATTGTCGCCTGCCATGGCCAAGGCCGGACGCCTTGGTACGGAGCCGGTACCGGATAGCATAATATTTGTCCGGTAAATCTATACGACCTAAGGAACCATATCCAATACTTCGAAATGATCAATTTACATTTTTGGCATTTTCTGGCAATAAAACAGGAATTCCGCTAATCCTGCTTGTATTATCGTCTGCCATGGTCTAGGCCGGACGCCTTGGTACAGAGCCGGTACCAGTTCACATGATATATGTCCGGGACATCAAATACAACCCAAGGAACCATATCTAACGCTTAGAAATGATCGAGTTACATTTTATGGCATGTTATGGCAATTAAACTGGAATTTCGCTAGTCGTTATTATTGCCTGCCATGGTCCAGGCCGGACGCCTTGGTACGGAGCCGGTACCGAATCGTAATATATTTGTCCGGTGCATCTAATACAACCCAAGGAACCATAACCAATGCTTTCAAATGATCAAGTTACATTTTTTGGCATTTCCTGGCAATTAAACTGGAATTCCGCCAGTGGTGCCTGTATTATCGCCTGCTGTGGTCCCGGCCGGATGCCTTGGTACAGAACCGATACTCCATCGCATGATATTTTTCCGGGACATCAAAAATGACCCAAGGAACCATAACTAACGCTTCGAAATGATCAAGTTACATTTTCTGGCATTTTAAGGCAAGTAAACTGGAATTACGCCAGTCGTGCCTGTATTATCGCTTGACATCCAGGCCGGACGCCATGGTACGGAGCCGGCACCGGATCGCATGATATTTTTGACATCAAGTACGACCTAAGGAACTATAACAAACACTTCGAAATGATCAAGTTACATTTTTTGGCATTTTATGGCAATTAAACTGGAATTCCGCCAGTCGTGCGTGTATTATCGCCTGCCGTGGTCCAGGTCGGACGCCTTTTTTTCTTTGGTATGTAGCCGGTACCGGATCGCATGATATTTGTACGGGACATAAAATACGACCCAAGGAACCATAACCAACGCTTCGAAATGATAATGTTACATTTTTTTTTGCATTTTATGGCAATTAAACTGGAATTCCTCCAGTCGTGCCTATATTATCGCCTGCCATGGTCCCGGCCGGATGCCTTGGTACGGAGCCGGTACCGGATCGTATGATATTTTTTCGGGACATAAAATACGACCCAAGGAACCATAATTAACGCTTCAAAATGATCAAGTTAAATTTTTTGGCATTTTATGGCAATTAAACTGGAATTCCGCCAGTCGTGCCTGTATTATCGCCTGCCATGGCCCAGGTCGGACTCCTTGGTACGGATCCAGTAACGGATGACATAATATTTTTTTGGGACACCAAATACTATCCAAGGAACCATAACCAACGCTTCGAAATGATCAAGTTACATTTTTTGACATTTTCTGGCAATTAAACAGGAATTCTGCAAGTCGTGCTTGTATTATCGCCTCCTGTGGTCCAGGCCGGACGCCTTGGTACGTAGTCGGTATGGGATCGCATGATATTTGTTCGGGACATCAAACACGACCCAAAGAACCATAAGCAATGCTTCGAAATAATCACGTTACATTTTTTTGCATTTTCTAGTTGTTAAACATGAATTTTGCCAGTCGTGCCTTTATTATCGCCTGCCATGGTCCCGACCGGACGCCTTGGTACGGAACCGGTACCGGATCACATGATATTTGTCCGGGACATCAAATATGACCCAAGAAACCATAACTAACGCTTCAGAATGATCAAGTTACATTTTTTGCAATTTTAAGGCAATTAAACTGGAATTCTGCCAGTCGTGCCTGTATTATCGCCTCCCATAGTCCAGACCGGACACCCTGGTACGGAGCCGGTACCGGATTGCATGATATTTGTCCGGGACATCAAATACGACCCAAAGAACCATAACCAACGCATCGAAATGATCACGTTACATTTTTTTGCATTTTATGGCAGGTAAATTGGAATTCCGCCAGTCGTGCAGGTATTATCGCCTTCCATAGTCCAGGCCGGATGCCTTGGTACGGAGCCAGTACCAGATTGCATAATATTTTTTTTGGACATCAAATACTACCCAAGGAACCATAACCAACGCTTCGAAATGATCGAGTTACTTTTTTTGGCATTTTCTGGCAATTAAACTGGAATTCCGCCAATCGTGCTTGTATTATCGCCTCCCGTGGTCCAGGCCAGACGCCTTGGTGTGGTGCCGTTACCAGATCGCATGATATTTGTCCGAGACATCAATTACAACCCAAGGAACCATAACCAACGTTTCAAAATGATCAAGTAACATTTTTCGGCATTTTATGGCAATTAAATGTGAATTCCGCCCGTCCTGCATGTATTATCGCCTGCCATGGTCCAAGTCGGACGGCTTGGTAGGGAGCCGGTACCTGATCGCATGATATTTGTTCGGGACATCAAATACTACCTAAGGAACTATAACCAACACTTCGAAATTATCATGTTACATGTTTTGGCATTTTATAGCAATTAAACTGGAATTCCGCCAGTCGTGCCTGTATTATCGCCTGCCATGGTCCAAGTCGGACGGCTTGGTAGGGAGCCGGTACCTGATCGCATGATATTTGTTCGGGACATCAAATACTACCTAAGGAACTATCACCAATACTTCGAAATTATCATGTTACATGTTTTGGCATTTTATAGCAATTAAACTGGAATTCCGCCAGTCGTGCCTGTATTATCGCCTGCCATGGTCCAAGGCGGACTCCTTAGTACGGAGCCGTTACCAGATCGCATGATATTTGTCCGAGACACCAAATACAACCCAAGGAACCATAAGCAACGTTTTAAAATGATCACGTTACATTTTTTGGCATTTTATGGATATTTAACTGGACTTGCGCAAGTCATACCTGTATTATCGCCTGCCATGGTCCAGGCCGGACGCCTTGGTATAGAAACGATACCGGATCTCGCGATCTTTGTCTAGGACATAAAATACGACCCAAGGAAACATAAACAACGCTTCGAAATGATCAATTTACATTTTTTGGCATTTTATGGCAATTAAACTGGAATTCCGCCAGTTGTGCCTCTATTTTCGCCTACAATGGTCCAGGCCAGACGCCTTGGTACGGAGCCGGTACCGGATCGCATGATATTTCTCCGGGATATCAAATACAACCCAAGGAACCATAACCAATGCTTCAAAATGATCAATTTACAATTTTTAGCATTTTATGGCAATTAAACTGGATTTCCGCCAGTCGTGCCTATATTATCGACTGCCATGGTCCAAGCCAGGCGCCTTGGTACGGATTCGGTACCGGATCACATGATATTTTTCCGGGACATCAAATACGACCCAAGGAACCATAACCAATGCTTCGAAATGATCAAGTTATAATTTTTTGCATTTTATGGCAATTAAACTGGAATTCCGCCAGTCGTGCCTGTATTATCTCCTGCAATGGTCTAGGCCGGACGCCTTGGTACGGAGCCGGTACCGGATCGCATGATATTAGTCCGAGACAGTAAATACGACCCAAGGAACCATAACCAACGCTTCGAAATGATCAAGTTACAATTTTTTGCATTTTATGGCAATTAAACTGGAATTCCGCTAGTCGAACATGTATTATCGCCTGCAATGGTATAGGCCGGACGCCTTGGTACGGAGCCGGTACCGGATCGCATGATATTAGTCCGGGACAGTAAATACGAACCAAAGAACCATAACCAATGCTTCAAAATGATCAAGTTACATCTTTTGGCATTTTATGGCAATTAAACTGAAATTCCGCCAGTCGTGCATGTATTATCGCCTGCCATGGTCCAGGCCTGACGCCTTGGTACGGAAACGATACCGGATCACATGATATTTGTCCGGGACATCAAATAAGACCCAAGGAACAATAACCGACGTTTCGAAATGATCAAGTTATATTTTTTGGCATTTTATGGCAATTAAATTGGAATTCCGCCAGTCCTGCATGTATTACCGCCTGCCATGGTCCAAGCCGGAAGCCTTAGTACGGAGCCGGTATCAGATCATTTGATGTTTGTTCGGGACATCAAATACTACCCAAGGAACTATTACCAACACTTCGAAATGATCAAGTTACATTTTAGGCATTTTATGGTAATTAAACTGGAATTTTGCCAGTCGTGCCTGTATTAGCGCCTGCTATAGTCCAGGCCGGACGCCTTGGTACGAAGCCGGTACTGGATCGCATGATATTTGTCCGGGACATCAAATACGACCCAAGAAACAATAACCAACGCTTCAAAATGATCAAGTTACATTTTTGGCATTTTCTGGTAATTAAACAGGAATCCCGCCAGTCAGGCCTGTATCATCGCCTGCCATGGTCCAGGCCGGACGCCTTGGTACGGAGCCGTTACTGGATCGCATGACATTTTTTCGGGAAATCAAATACGACCCAAGGAACCATAACCAACGCTTCGAAATGATCAAGTTACATTTTTTGGCATTTTCTTGCAATTAAACAAGAATTCCGCTAGTCGTGCATGTTTTATCGCCTGCCATGGTCCAGGCCGGGCGCCTTGGTATTATCGCCAGCAATAGTCCAGGCCGGGCGCCTTGGTATAGAGCCGATCGTGCTTGTATTATCGCCTGCCATGGTCTAGGCTGGACTCCTTAGTATGGAGCCATTACCAGATCGCATGATATTTGTCTGAGACATCAAATACGACCCAAGGAACCATAACCAACATTTCAAAATGATCATGTTACATTTTTTGGCATTTTATGGGAATTAAACTGGAATTGCGCAAGTCGTGCCTGTATTATCGCCTGCCATGGTCCAGGCCGGACTCCTTAGTGCGGAGCCATTACCAGATCGCATGATATTTGACTAAGACATCAAATACGACCCAAGGAACCATAACCAACATTTCAAAATGATCACGTTACATTTTTTGGCATTTTATGGCAATTAAACTGGAATTGCGCAAGTCGTGCCTGTATTATCGCCTGCCATGGTCAAGGCCGGACGCCTTGGTATAGAGCCGATACCGGATCTCGTGATATTTGTCTAGGACATAAAATACGACCCAAGGAACCATAACCAACGCTTCGAAATGATCAATTTACATTTTTTTGCATTTTATGACAATTAAACTGAAATTCCGCCAATCGTGCCTGTATTATCGCCTACAATGGTCCAGACCAGACGCCTTGGTACGGAGCCGGTTCTGGATCGCATGATATTTCTCCGGGACATCAAATACGACCCAAGGAACCATAACCAATGCTTCAAAATGATCAAGTTACAATTTTTAGCATTTTATGGCAATTAAACTGGAATTCCGGCAGTCGTGCCTGTATTATCGCGTGCCATGGTCCAGGACAGACGCCTAGGTAAGGAGCCAATACCGGATCGCATGATATTTCTCTAGGACATCAAATACGACCCAAGGAACCATAACCAATGCTTCAAAATGATCAAGTTACAATTTTTAGCATTTTATGGCAATTAAACTGGAATTCCGCCAGTCGTGCTTGTATTATCGCCTTCCATGGTCTATCCCGGACGCCTTGGTACAGAGCGGGTATCGGATCGCATGATATTAGTCAGGGACAACAAATACGAGCCAAAGAACCATAACAATTGCTTCAAAATGATCAAGTTATATTTTTTGGCATTTTATGGCAATTAAACTTCCGCCAGTCGTGCCAATATTATCGCCTGCCATGGTCCAACCTGACGCCTTGGTATGGAGCCGCTATCGGATCGCATGATATTTGTCCGGGACAACAAATAAGACCCAAAGAACCATAACCAACGTTTCGAAATGATCAAGTTACATTTTTTGGCATTTTATGGCAATTAAATTGGAATTCTGCCAGTCCTGCATGTATTATCACCTGCCATGGTCCAAGCCGGAAGCCTTGGTACAGAGCCGGTACCAGATCACATGATATTTGTTTGGGACATCAAATACTACCCAAGGAACTATAACCAACACTTCAAAATGATCAAGTTACATTTTTAGGCATTTTATGGCAATTAAAGTGGAATTCCGCCAGTCGTGCCTGTATTATCGCCTGCCATAGTCCAGGCTGGATGCCTTGGTACGAAGCCGATACTAGATCGCATGATATTTCTCCAAGACATCAAATACGACCCAAGAAACAATAACCAACGCTTCAAAATGATCAAGTTACATTTTTGGCATTTTATGGCAATTAAACTGGAATTACGCTAGTCAGGCCTGTATTATCGCCTACCATGGTCCAGGCCGGACGCCTTGGTACGGAGCTGTTACCAGATCGCATGTTATTTTTCAGGAAAATCAAATACGACCCAAGGAACCATAACCAACGCTTAGAAATGATCAAGTTACATTTTTTGGCATTTTCTGGCAATTAAACAGGAATTCCGCCTTGGTATGTAATCGGTATCGGATCACATGATATTTTTTCGGGACATCAAACACGACCCAAGGAACCATAACCAACGCTTAGAAATGATCAAGTTACATTTTTTGGCATTTTCTGGCAATTAAACAGGAATTCCGCCTTGGTATGTAATCGGTATCGGATCACATGATATTTTTTCGGGACATCAAACACGACCCAAGGAACCATAACCAACGCTTCGAAATGATCACGTTATATTTTTTTTTGCATTTTATGGCAGTTAAACTGGAATTCCACCAGCCGTGCCTGTGTTATCGCCTGCCATGGTCCAGGCCGGACGCCTTGGTGCGGAGCCGGTACCGGATTGCATAATATTTGTCCAGTAAATCAAATACGACCTAAGGAACCATAACCAATACTTCAAAATAATCAATTTACATTTTTGGCATTTTCTGGCAATAAAATAGGAATTCCTCTAATCGTGCCTTTATTATCATCTGCCATGGTCCAGGCGGGACGCCTTGGTACGGAGACGGAACCCGATCGCATGATATATGTTCAAGACATCAAATACAACCCAAGGAACCATATCTAAATCTTCGAAATGATGAAGTTTCATTTTATGGCATGTTATGGAAATTAAACTGGAATTTCGCTAGTCCTTATTATCGCCTGCCATGGTCCAGGCCGGACGCCTTGGTACGGAGCCGGTACCGGATCGCATGATATTTGTCCGGGGCATCTAATATGACCCAAGGAACCGTAACCAAAGTTTCGAAATGATCAAGTTACATTTTTCTTGCATTTTATGGCAATTAAACTGGAATTCCGCTAGTCGTGCCTGTGTTATCACCTGCCATGGTCCCAGCCGGATGCCTTGGTACGGAGCCAAAACCGGATCGCATGATATTCGTCCAGGACATCAAATACAACCCAAGGAACCATAACCAACGCTTCGAAATGATCACGTTACATTTTTTTTGCATTTTATGGCAATCAAACTGGAATTCCACCAGTCGTGCCTGTATTATCGCCTGCCATGGTCCCAGCCGGATGCCTTGGTACGGAGCCGGTACCGGATCGCATGATATATTTACAAGACATCAAATATGACCCAAAGAACCATAACCAACGCTTCTGAAATGATCAAGTTACATTTTTTGGCATTTTCTGGCGATTAAACAGGAATTCTACCAGTCGTGCCTTTATTATCGCCTACCATGGTCCAGGCCGGACGCCTTGGTACGGAGCCGGTACCGGATTGCATGATATTTGTCCGTGAAATCAAATACAACCCAAGGAACCATAATTAACACTTCAAAATGATCAAGTTACATTTTTGGCATTTTATTTCAATTAAACTGAAATTCCGCTAGTCGTGCTTGTATTATCGCCTGCCATGGTCCAGGCCGGATGCCTTGGCACGGAGCCGGTACCGGATCGCATAATATTTTTCCGGGATATCAAATACGACCCAAGGAACCATAACCAATGCTTTTTTTTTTTTTTTTTTTTTTTTTTTTTTT
>MDKI01016453.1:0-14762 GCA_005239505.1 Nicotiana paniculata | reverse complement strand
ATTGATACGTTCAATTCTTCGTGGGATCGACTCTGGGCTTAATACCCTAGATTTATATTTGCAATGCCCGTTTAGTCTTTTTATAACACATAGTTGAGCGTGATCATTGTTCTACGACCCTTGATCAAATGATGTTGGCCGAACTACCTGGATCAATTAACACACGTTTAACTCGAGTTTTATTCATGAGTACAGATATCACCAGTGTATCATTATGAGGTTGTATGATTCCTTCTGCATCCTCATCGTCGAAAGATAAGGTTCCTTATGGTATGTAATCTCGAGTCCGTTTGTCCCTCGTGATTGATACT
Organism: Nicotiana paniculata; assembly: GCA_005239505.1. Taxonomy (NCBI): domain Eukaryota; kingdom Viridiplantae; phylum Streptophyta; class Magnoliopsida; order Solanales; family Solanaceae; genus Nicotiana; species Nicotiana paniculata. Next base: position 14,451 of record MDKI01016453.1, on the reverse strand, counting down.
TTGGTGCATTTTAACATCGGACCTTGGGAAATATCGACCCCTACGATGATCATATGAATGACATGTTGAGGTTCTTCTTGCTCTTTTTGTTTAGTGGAATCCTTATTTCTAAAATGATTCTTGGCTCGGTCAGTCAGAAACTCCCGAAGGTGCCCGTATTTGAATAACCAAGCTACTTCTTCTCTCAATTGTTGACAACCTTCCGTTCTGTGGCCATGGTTGCCATGATATTTGCACATTTGGTTGGGATTTCTTTGGGCTGGATTGGTTTGTAAAGGTCGAGGTTATTTGGTATATTTGATGCGTCCGATAGCTGATACGATGGCGGTTCGTCAACATTAAAGTTATATTCTAATAATCGTGGTGCTTCTTTAGGTCCTATAGGCCCGTGAAGCCATTCTTGCTCATGATCCCTCGAAAACTCTGGCCTCGATCACTCCTCCTTTCATTTCGTACAGGATTTTTTCCAGATCCACTGCTCCTACGATCTCCACTATACGACTGGTATCGATCCCTGCTCAAACTTGGTTCTCGTTCAATGTCCCTCTTGATTCTATCGACGGGTCTGATAGCATAAACGGACCTTGAAGGAGCCCCAAGCTGGTCGTCTTCAACCCTGATCTTCGATTGATACCGATTGTGCACATCGATCCAAGTAACAGCCGGGTATTATATCAAATTCTTCTTCAACTGTTGCGAAGCCACTGAGCTTCGAACATTGAGTCCTTGGTTGAAAGCTTGAACAACCCAATCATCGGCGACCGGTGGAAGATCCATTCATTCCATTTGGAATCAAGACACGGATTCTCTGAGCATTTCATTGTCCTTCTACCTTACCTTGAAAAGGCCTGACTTCCTAGTTTCAACCTTGATGGCCCCAGCGTGTGCCTTTACAAAAGAATCTGCAAGCACAACAAATGAGTCAATAGAATTTGGTGGTAAATTTTTATATCATATCATAGCTCCCTTTGATAGGGTCTCCCCGAATTTCTTCAGCAAGAAAGATTCAATCTCGTCATCCTCTAGATCATTCCCTTTGATAGCACATGTGTAAGAGGTGACATTCTCGTTCGAGTCGGTCGTTCTATTATATTTAGGAATCTCGGGCATGCGGAACTTCTTGGGATTCGGCTTAGGAGTCGTGCTCGGGGGGAAAGGTTTTTGCACAAACTTTTTGGAATCAAGACCCTTCAATATTGGCGGTGCCCCCGGATTTGATCGACCCTAGAGTTGTAAGTTTACACCTTCTTGTCGTTTTCCTCGATCTTCTTTTCCCTCGACTCAATCCGTTTTGTCAGTTCTTCAAGCATCTTCATGATTGCAGGAACGGCCCCCGATTCTTTCTCGCTCGATTTCCTTGAAGCCGATTCGACCATGTAGACAACTTCCTGGGACAGCTCGGGCTCGATCCTTCTCGGTGGGTGATTCTGGTTTTGGAGTTAGGCTATCGCTGCCTGTTGAGACTTCAACATCTCGAAGCTCACCCGCAGGCTGATCCCGCCCTCTTCGCCGCCATGTGTGCTTTGAGCGGCTGATCAACATCCCTACGGAAGCTGTTCTCGGGATCGACGGCTAAATTTGCATTGATGGCTACATGTGAGCTGACGTCGATTGGATCTACAGTCAGAACTCCATCGAGGCCAACTGGAGGTACGTCGTTCCCTGGTGCTATGTTATCATTTTCGTCATGATGACCGAAATCATTATCCACGTGCATGGGTGCTGACTCAAAGTTTGACATTTTGATCCTGGAATCAAAGATACTCCAAAGAACAAGTGTAAAATGGTGTGTGTTATGAAAGTTTGTACCAGATAATCACTATTACCCTTAGCCCCACAGTGTGCGCCAAACTGTTTACCTTCAAAATCGGATAACATTTGAATTTATGCGTGGTTTTAAAGATAAGTGATATAACTTGATACAAATTAAGAAAACAGATTAATATTGAAATTGACAATAAAAGAATAAATGCAAATCACGCGAATTGAACAGCCTTGGCCCTCGAGCTCGATCAACCTCGAACCAAGAAATGCCTCAACTGATGTATGAACATAATAACACGATGAAAAGAGCTAGAAATGACAGTATATTGCTTTGTGTTGCGTATTGCAATGGGTGTGTTACAAATGATTAGACCCCCTTTATATAGTAGGAGAGTCCTACTCTTGATACAATCTATACAAAGTAAAAAATCTCATGATCTGTTGATTAATCAGCCTCCTCTTGATACGTGCCAAGATTTCCTGTGATCTACAACTGACCGCGGATATTTCGGCCTTCTGTTATTCGGCTCGGCAAATTTCCCTCGATCTCATCTGATCTCGATTTTGTTCGGTCCCAGGGTCACGAGCTTAACGATATAACTTCGTACCTCGGTTCAATATAACTCGAGGTGGAACTTTAACCTATCATATTTCAATCTCGATTAGTCACACAAGAGGCGAACCCGATTTCGACCGTATACACCTCAATTTCAAGTAGCCAATCCTCTGTTGTTTTCTCACTTTTGACTTGATACATTATTTGGTATGGACAACTGATGGAAAGGAAGAGAAAACAAAACAAAAATTTAAGAAGGTAAACAAATTTGATTTTTTCTATATCGTTTTCTTTCGAAGGAAAGGTGAGGAAGATTGTTAACATCACTACCCTTTTTTTTTTATCTTCTATTTTCATCAACTTTGCATGCTAGCCCAAGAGAATAATTTCAGTTTGTTTACTTTGTCTTCCTGTTACCCCCATCCAAACAAAAATTAGCCAAGAAATTTTTTACAACTTCCCATCCCCTTCACTAATTTCCTCTGATTTCCAAAGAACATGTAGTTATTCTGAATCGTGCATGTATTCGTTTAAGTAATAAGATGCTGTTCAGAGGGATATGAAGAAAAACAACATTCATATATTTTATCAACTAGTAAGTGAGGTACATTATTGAAAATCGAAAATTGATTTTTTATTTAAAACTTTTCTAAATTATGTTGTTTTATACATTGCTTTCAGGTTTTCCTTTAGTTATGTTGTTTTCTCCGTTGCTTTCAGTTTTTATTGTTCCACATGCGGCATTAATCTGTTTTCTTCCTTTCTTCAGACTTTTGTTATTCTGCATGTCTTTCTGCTCAGTTTTTTTTTTATAATTATCCTTGTTGGTGGTGTTTGCTTGTTTCTATAGAGATTTTGGGCTTATTTGGGATTTATGAAGTTGGTTGAACAGATCTGGGACTTTGTTTAATCTTGCAAACCGCGTGAAACATCAAACGATATTTGATGTATAGTTCAAATTGGAAGACCAAGAATCAAATATCATTTTCTTTTTTCTTCAATCGTTGACTGCAGTTTCTGTTTTTTCTAGCTACCAGAATGAATTCAGTGAGAGGGCATTTGATTCTCTTCATTTATTTTCCAAGACGTTTCTCATAATTTATCATGCGAAACATTCACATTTTTTTCCTTCAAATTTTCCCATTTATATTCTCTTAGTTATGCTTAATGGTTCGGCTTATCAGTTATCGGTTATCGGTTATCGGATTATAAATATAGTAATTCGCTAGCTATCCAAAAAGATAACGGGCGGATTGGTATCGGATTAACGATTATCGAGCGGTTTATCAGCTAAATCAAATAAAATATTTAATATTTGTACACGGTTAAAATCGGGACCTCCCGATTTTACTATTTGACCGGGACCTGGAGGTTGTATCGAAGGATTGGTTCGTAATGGAACAGACGAAATCACGAGGATAAGATATCGAGTTCAGAATCAAGATACCGGTCAAGATCGAGACTAGTAGCAATCGGAACCAAATGAGACGAACATCGAATAAGATCGAAGATAGCATGATAACGGAAAGGCGAGATATCCTTGAAAGGTCGAAGATCATGGCGGAAATCTCGGAACGGATTCAATCACGAACGGCAAACTCGCTAATCATGGGATTTCCTTCTATAATTAGAGTTATACCATAAGTGGAATTCCTCTACTGTATAAAGGGGAGTTCCAATCATTTGTAACACATCATTCATAAACACCAAGGCGATATAATTCTCTCTTATCGCTTACGCTCTTGTTTATCAGCTTGTTATATTTTAACTGTTCTTGTATCAACCAGTTCGATGGTATCCAAACTCGAGGGCTGAGTTCCATTCTAATATCGGTTTGCTTTACTTTATAATTCAATTCTATTATAATTCACGTATCCTTAAAATCACATTGTAAGTTTAATTGTTATCCAATTTTAAGGGTAAACAGTTTGGCGCCCACCGTGGGGCTAAGGATAATAGTGATTACTTAATACTGATTTTGATAAAACACACTACTTTACGCTTGTTCTTGTAAGTAGTTTTGTTTTCGGGATAAAACATGTCAAACTCACAAACAACACCCACACATGGTGACAACGACCTCGGATTTCACGAGGAAAATGGCAATATAGCCGCCCCAGGGATCGAGGTGCCTCATGCTGGCCTCAAGGGAGCACCAATTGCAAATCCCGTCGACGTCAGTTCACATGTCGCCCTAAATGCAAATTTGGGCGTTGATCCCGAAGGTAACTTACGCCGGGAAGGTCGATCTGCTGGTCGAGGAACTCAAGGCAGAGGAGACGGTGGAGTCAGCCTCCAATTGATATTCGAGATGCTACAGGATCAACAAGCCTCTATATCGTGCACCAAGTGGGATCGAATCTCAGCCTCCACCAGAAGTTGTTCATAGGGTCGAACCTGTATCGGAGAGATCGAACGCCAATGGATCGGGGGACTGACCTTGCCATTATGAAAATGCTCGAGGAACTCACTAAGCAGATTGAATAGGGAGAAAAGAAAATCGAGGCAAACGACAAAAAGGTAGAAACATACAACTCCCGGGTTGATCAAATACCGGGGGCACCACAGATTTTGAAAGATATGGAATCGAAGAAGTTTGTGCAGAAACCATTCCCTCCAAGTGCGGCTCCGAAGCCATTCTGAACAAATTCCGCATGCTGGAAATCCCGAAGTACAATGGAACCACTGATCCTAATGAGCATGTCACCTCCTATACATGTGCAATAAAGGGGAATGACATAGAAAATGATGAGATCGAATATGTTCTACTGAAGAAATTTGGAGAAACTTTGTCAAAAGGGTCAATGATATGGTATCACAATATGCCACCCAATTCCATCGATTCATTCACCATGCTTGCGGATTCCTTCGTAAGGCACACGCCGGAGCAATAAAGGTTACGACTAGGAAGTCGGACCTCTTTAAAGTAAGACAGAAGTACAACGAAATGTTAAGGGAATTTGTATCTCGGTTCCAGATGGAACGCATGGACCTATCCCCAGTCACAGATGATTGGGTTGTGCAGGACTTCACCCGAGGGTTGAACAAACGGAGTTCGGTAGCATCACGGTAGCTGAAGCAGAGTTTAATTGAATACCCAACAGTGACCTGAGTTGATGTGCATAATCGGTATCAGTCAAAGATCAGGGTCAAGGATCATCAATTGGGGACCCCTTTCGATTCCGCCTATCCAAACAGGCATGTTGGCAGAGTTCAAAGGACATCGACAGAGAACCCCGATCGAACAGAGATCGGTATCAACCATACAATGCAGATCGTAGGAACAACGGCCCAGGACGTAATCCCGTTCGAAATGATCGAAGAAATGATCGAGGACAGAGCTCTCCACGGCTCATGAGCAAAAGTGGCTTTGATAAACATGCCGAACCCACAAAAGCACCACGATTATCAGAATACAACTTCAGCTTCGACGTGCCAGGCATTATGATATCCATTGGGAGAATCAAAGATATTAGATGGCCCAGACCCTTACAATCCGATCCATCTCAAGGAAATCCCAACCATATATTCAAATACCATGGCACCCATGGTCATAGAACCGAAGATTGTAGAAAACTAAGAGAGGAAGTGGCTCGTCTATTCAATGAGGGGCACCTTCGAGAATTCCTGAGTGATCGAGCTAAAAACCATTTCAGAGACAAGGATGTAAACAGGAAAAACGAACATGAAGAACCACAACACGTGATTCACATGATCGTCGGTGGGGTCAATATTCCACAAGGGCCCGTGTTCAAACGCACTAAAGTATCAATCACCAGGGAAAAAGGAACTCGGGACTATGTGCCAAAGGGCACTTTATCATTTAATGATGCAGAGGTAGAAGGAATCTCACAATCCCACAATGATGCTTTGGTAATCTCTATCCTTATGAATAAAATTCAGGTTAAACATATTTTGATAGATCCAGGGAGCTTGGCCAATATTATTCGATCAAGGATCGTGTAGCATCTCGGCCTACAAGACCAGATCGTATCCACAGCTCGGGTTCTCAATGGTTTAAACATGTCAAGTGAAACAACAAAAGGTAAGATCATTTTACCAGTAAATGTATTTGGGACTATTCGAGAAACCAAGTTCCATGTGATCGAGGGCGATATGAGATACAACGCCCTGCTCGGAAGACCCTGGATTCACAATATGAGGGCAGCCCCTTCGACCCTTCACCAAATACTGAAATTCCCGACGCCTGATGGAATAAAAATGGTGTATGGGGAACAACATGCTGCCAAAGAAATATTTGCGGTCGATGAAGTGGTACCTATATCGGCGCTTTCGTCGATAAAAGGATCGGCGTCAAATGGAAAAAAGAAGGTTAAATAGCAACCATATACACTAGCCTTGACTCAGTCAGAGAAGCGTGGAAAGGACGAGGATGATGACTACTGGATCCCTTGAACCTTTTTAAAACCCGAGGATTCCGATGCTACCAAATCGATAGTCGAAGAGGTGGAGCAAGTCATACTGATCGAGTACCTGCTCGAGCTAAAAGTATATCTGGGCATGGGGTTAACTCCTGAGCTCAGGGAAATACTTATTAAATTTCTTATCGATAATATGGATTTTTTTCTTGGTCACACTTATATATTACAGGGATCCCACTGGAGGTCACTACACATCGATTGAGCTTGGACCCGCAGTTCCAACCGGTAAACCAAAAGAGAAGGTGCCAGTCTGAGGTAAAACATGCATTCATCAAGGACAAGGTAACCAAACTTCTCAAAATAGGATCCATTTGGAAATTAAAGTATCCTTAATGGTTAGAAAATGTATACATAGTCCCTAAAAAAGGGAACAAACTTAGAATGTGTGTAGACTATAAAGATTTAAACAAAGCATATCCTAAAGACTCTTTTCCTCTGCCGAATATCGATCGCATGATCGATGCCACGGCCGGTCACGAGATCCTTAGTTTTGTCGACGCCTACTCCAGGTACAATCAAATTCAAATGAACCTGGAGGATCAGGAAAAGACTTTGTTCATCACTAAGTACAACACCTATTGTTATAATATAATGTTGTTTGGGCTAAAAAATGTTGGTGCTACTTACCAACACCTAGTAAACCGAATGTCCGAAGAATAAATATGTAAATCAATGGAGGTCTATATTGATAATATGCTAGTTAATCCTACGTAGAGGACTATTTAACACATTTGCAGGAAACTTTCAATATATTAAGAAAATACAACATGAAGCTCAATCTGGATAAATGTGCATTCGGGGTTGGTCGGCAAGTTCCTTGGTTTTATGCTGTCAAATCGGGGAATCGAGATCAACCCCAATAAAATCAAGGCAATCAAATACATCACAGTCGTGGACAGTGTTAAGGTCGTAAAAAGATTAACATGGCGGATAGCCTCCCTAAGCTGGTTCATCTCGAGGTCTTTAGATAGAAGCCGCAGGTTCTTCTCACTGCTCAAAAGAAGAACAATTTTTCTTGGGCCCCAGAATGCCAACAAGCATTAGAAGAATTAAAGTGGTACCTCTCGATCCAACCACTGCTTCATACTCTGAAAGTGGACGAACAACTCTACTTATACTTAGCAATCTAGGAAGTTGCGGTAAGTGGGGTCCTAGTTCTAGAGGACCAAGGTACGCAATTTCCTTTTTACTATGTTAGTCGAACTTTAGGTGAGGCCGAGACCCAGTACCCACACTTAGAAAAATTAGCTTTCTCTAATAAGCGCCTCTAGGAAATTAAAACTATATTTTAAATGTCACCCAATTTTTGTGGTGGCCACTTATCCTATTCGCAATGTTTTGCATAAGCCCAAGCTCTTGGGCCTATTGGCCAAATGGGACAACTTCACGACGACGCTTGGAACGTGAAAGGGTCCGGGCTAGGCATTATTTTGAAGCCGTCCACGGGAAATACAATTAGACAGTCTACCAAAACTTCTAAGTTGACAAACAATGACGCCGAGTATGAGGCCATGATTGCAGGTCTCGAGTTAGCTAAGAGTTTGGGAGCAGAGGTCATCGAGGCCAAACGTGACTCCTTAATTGTGGTAATTCAAGTCAACAGAACCTTCGAGGTTCGAGAAGATCGAATGCAGAGTTACTTGGACAAACTACAGGTGACACTGTATCGGTTTGAAGAATGGACCCTAAAGCATGTACCCTGAGAACAAAATAGTGAGGCTGATTCCCTTGCAAATTTGAGGTCATCGTTCGAAGACGATGAAATTAGCTCGGGGACTATCGTACAACTTTCAAAGTCAGTGATCGAAGAAGGACACGCCAAAATAAACTCCATGAGCTTAACCTGGGATTGGAGGAATAAATATACCGAGTACCTAAAGAACGGGAAGCTTCCATCAGATCCTAAGGAATTGAGGACTCTACGTACGAAGGCCGCACGATTCACACTGGCCGAAGATGGAACACTATATAGAAGGATGTTCGATGGACCGTTGGCAATATATTTGTGTCTCGGAGACACTGATTACGTCCTACGGGAAATTCATGAAGGCACTTGCGGAAATCATTTCGGTGCCAAATCATTGGTTCACAAAGTCATCAGGGCAGGATACTATTGGGACATTATGGAAAAATATTTCTACGAAATTTGTTTGCAAATGTCACAAGTGCCAAAGATATGCGCCGATGATCCATCAACCTGGAGAGCAACTCCATTCAGTCCTATCACCATGGTCATTCATGAAATGGGGAGTGGATATCGGCGGCCCTCTACCATCGGCCCCAGGTAAACTAAATTCCGTTTATTTATGACTGACTATTTCTCTAAGTGGGTTGAAGCACAGGCCTTCGAGAATGTCAGAGAAAAAGAAGTTATAACCTTCATTTGGGACCACATCATATGCCGATTCGGGATGCCTGTCGAGATCGTATGCGACAATGGAAAGCAATTGTCACGCCCCGAACCTGGGGGACGAGACCAACACTCGGTGCCTCACCTATCCTTGCGTACCAACTTGCGACTAAGGGAATTTGAACATATAATATCATACTTTGGCCATGGGCCACATTGCAAGACAAATTGCGAAGCAAAATATAAAACTGAATGGAAACCAACGCTGACTAAACATCAATATAAAGTTGGTCCAGTAGGGCCGTCATAACTACTATAGCTGACAAACCAACAAAATATACATACAAGGCCTACAAGCCCAAACTACTGCACTAACTGTCAGATTATGTCTACAAGCCTCTACTGATGGATGTACTGTGATCGGAACAGGGCCCCAACCTACCCATAACCTATATACACATATACACAAAATGTATACAAAACTCTAGACCCTAAAACTCCGAAAGACATGGAGCTCACCGATAAAGCTGAACTCGGGAAACACCTACTGAAGAGGTCTACCATCTGTTTGTCTGAACCTACACGCATGAAATGCAGCGTTCCCATAAAAAGGAACGTCAGTATAAAATAATGTACTGAGTATGCAAGGCAATAAAATAACTGAAAGCTAAAACTGAACTAGTAATGTAATAACTGGGAGTCAAAGATAATTTGAAGAGATACTTACCTGCTGATACTGACTCAACTCTCTCAATCTAGTAAGTAAAATAGTTGTCCGGCCCTATAAGGCTCAGTATATATATATATATATATATATATATATATATAGAGAGAGAGAGAGAGAGAGAGAGAGAGAGAGAGAGAGAGAGAGAGAACCTCTTCTTTTAGAGTAGGGATCATGCCAAATGAAGAAAAGGATTAGCCTTAACATACCTGGAGTAGGGAAAGAGCCGTATTTTATTCTTGAGAAAGATTATACCGGGCTTCTTTTAGAGTCACGTTGCTAAGATGCTTAAGGAATTAGTTATGCTTGAATTCTTCAATTCTCAAATTCTTGTTGGAATATCAGTTTTGCATAACGCTTTAACATAAGACCTCCCTTTTGAAATAGAGAGGTTTTAGGCTTTAAATGGTTGGGCCCCACATAATAATGACTAAGTCACATAATGTATATAAATGTGTCACCTTTCACTCATAATATAAGAGTCAATATGTTGAAATGGGGGGTGGGGGGGAGGGCTGCCACGTTAAGCCTCCTTAAACATATCCAAATTTTTACCCTTTTTCCTTAATTAACTTATTAATCTCCTACTAATCTAATAATTAACCAATTATTCACATAATTAATAATTATCTCAAACTACTTAAAATACTACTTATTTTTAATACACCTTATACATCATACTATTATGGTCATATGGTACATTGTATGGCACTAGTCCATAAATACGTGGTATTATGACTTGGACTGTATTTTATTCCAAATTATCAAACTTCGTCGAAATTCATTTTCTTCTATTTTCTCACCCGCTCTCCTTCACGAATTTACTCATCACGTGTTTGAAATAGCATAATGCTTATAATCCCAAAATAACCTCATTCCCAAACTTACGTCGATTAACTTAGGATGAAACTTTAACGTATGAAAACGCGAGATGTAACATTCTTCCCCCTAGAAACATTCATCCCCGAATGTTTATTCTTAGAGACTTTGGGAAAATTTTACTAGTGTCTCCTCTGTACATCAGATTAAAACCAACATGTACGCAGCCATAAAACATATTATACATGCCACACATGGCCAATGTCTATAAATAGCAACACTTAGCTTCACACGGTTGTCCATTATAAATTCTAAAAATCAACAATGAGAGCTTACCTGATGACCTAGAGTTGTGCTGAGGTATCCCACCTCGAGCCATATCTTCAGTTTGAAATGGGGGGGGGGGGGGTAATTTAGATTTCATTTATTCCTCTGCTTCCCACGTCATCTCTTCCACATTCTTTCTTCTCCATAAAACCTTCAAGGAGGCTACCTCCTTATTCCGTAGCTTGCGGACTTGTCGGTCTAGGATGGCAATTGGAATTTCCTCGTATGACAAGTCCTTTGTAATCTGTACATCATCCATGGGCACCACTCGGGTAGGATTTCCAATGCACTTCCGTAACATAAATACGTGAAAACCCGGATGGACAGACTCTAATTCCGACGGTAATTCTAACTCATAAGCTATTTGGCCCACTCTCTGAATGATCCTATAAGGCCCAATATATTGTGGGATAAGCTTGCCATTCTTGTCAAACCTCATCATGCCCTTCATAGGCGACACCTTTAAGAATACCCAGTCATTAAACCAGAACTCTAAGTCTCGTCGACGCACGTCAGAATATGACTTCTGACGACTCTAGGTTGTCAACAGTCGCTCCCGGATAAGCTTTATTTTCTCTACATCCTAATGAACCAGGTCTGGCCCATGTAACCCAGATTCTCCAACATCAAACCACCCTATAGGAGATCTGCACTTATGCCCATACAAAGCCTAGTACAGAGTCATCTGGATACGGGAGTGGTAACTGTTATTATATGAAAACTCGATAAGAGGTAAATGTTCATACCAACTTCTTTTAAAATCTAACACACATGCTCGTAACATATCATCGAGCGTCTGAATTATGCGCTCGACTTGTCCATCAGTATGTGGATGAAAAGTTATGTTGAGATTCACCTGAGTCCCTAGACCTCTCTTAAATTACCTCCAAAAATGTGTTGTAAGCTGGGCCCCACGGTCAGATATAATAGATATTGGTACTCCGTGTAGCCAAAATAGGAAAGGGGCCGAGCTGACTGATGAGTGACTTTTTAGCCTTTATTTAAAAGGATCTCATGTAGAACTAACATGGCTGGCTACATACAAGTATAGCCAAATCAAGATGAGAAGGGATGGTCGTTCAGAGGCCGCAGCAGGACTACCATAGGAAAGCCCGCCCCCGCTAGCTAACTGTCTCCATCCAATCAAAGACGTCCATGCCATAGAGTCCACAACTATTCTAAGAGCGTGCTGAATCCAACCGTTGCACGTTCCCCCTTTGGCTAAACCACCACTTCAGGCTAACCCTTTTGCCTGGCTGGCACTTACTCAAGTTAGAGTTCTGAGACACGGCCCAGACTCCTATGGGAGGCAATAGTGGGGAATTTTATGCAATGGGCGAAAGCCTGACGGAGAAATGCCGCGTGGAGGTAGAACCCACGGGTCGTGAACTTGACTACCTCCTTATTATATGACTCTACATAGCCTTTTGTTGTATATGTAGATTTGACCGGTAGGAAATGAGCTGATTTCGTGAGCCCATCAACTATCACCCATATGGAATCGAACTTACGATGAGAACAAGGTAAAAACATGATAAAATTCATGTTTATCGCCTCCCATTTCCACGTCGGGATCTCTATAGTATACATTAGCCCTCCGGACTTCTGGTGCTCTACCTTTACCTGCTGGTAACAAAGACACTGAGCGACAAACTCAGCAATGTTCTTCTTCATATCGTTCCACCAATACACATCCTTAATGTCATGATACATTTTCGTCGACCCAGGATAATGGAGTACCATGAATAATGTGCCTCTGACATAATCCTGTCTCGTAGTCCTGGAACATCTGGAACACACAAACGATCCATGTATCTAAGAACCCCATCTCTCTTGAGCTCTAACAATGGCTTCTTTTGTTACAGAACTCGCTCTCAACTCGACCAACTCTATGTCCTCGTACTGCCTCTCCTTTACTTCAGCTATGAGAGATGATTTTGCAGTATTTTGGAGTACAACTCCAGCATTTCCAGAGTCTACTAACTGAACCCCCAAACAAGCCAATTGATGAATCTCTCTAGTTAATTGTCTTTTCTCGGCCTCTACATGTGCTAAGCTACACATATATCGGGGACTTAAGGCATTTGCTACCACATTAGCTTTGCCTGGATGGTAGAGAATGTTAATATCGTAATCTTAAAATAACTCAAGCTATCGCCTCTGTCGCAAATTCAATTGTTTTTGCTTGAAAATATATTGCAGGCTTTTATGATCTATAAATACATCAACATGAACGCCATATAAATAATTCCACCATATCTTAAGTTCATGGACAACTGCAACTAACTCGAGGTCGTGGGTCGGATAATTCCGCTCGTGCTTTCTTAACTGCCTTGAAGCATACACAATTACCTTCCCATGTTGCATCAGGACACATCCTAACCCGACAACCGAGGCATCACAAATCATGGCATAACCATTTGGACCCCCTAGAAGTGTTAGAACTGCCGTTGAGGTCAACATGTTCTTAAGCTCTTAAAAACTCTGCTCGCAAGCCTCCGTCCACTGAAACTTAGTTGCTTTCTGCGTCAACTTCGTTAATGGTGTTGAAAGGGAAGAAAAACCCTCTACGAACCTCAAGTAGTATCCTTCTATGCCTAGAAAGCTATCAACCTCTGTCGGAGTGTTAGGTCTAGGCCAGGATTTCACAGCCTCAATCTTCTAAGTGTCTACTTTTATACCTCCATCGAATACAATGTGCCCCAAGAATGCTACAGACTTCAACCAAAACTCACATATAGAAAACTTAGTATACAATTTACTATCATGGAGGGTTGGAGCACCGCTCGCAGGTGGTCTGCATGCTCATCTTCTGAACGTGAATAAACCAAAATATATTAATAAATATTATCACGAACAAATCTAAAAATGGCCGGAATAGGCTATCAATCAAGTCCATAAATACAGCAAGTGCATTCGTCAACCTGAAGGACATGACAAGGAACTCGAAGTGGTCATATCAGGTCCTGAAGGCTGTCTTGAGAATATCTTTCTCCCGAACTTTGACCTGGTTGTACTGATGCGAGGCTAGAATGCATAATTTAAAATGTAATATACTTTACATTTGAGGTGCGTTAATGATAAAAATACACTTTTTATGTGCTTAATGGAGTATTTCATGTGTAGGTGAATTGGAGATGGAAACGGAGCTAAAGGGATGCAAATACGTCGAAAATATGCTTAAGGGTCGAAGAGGAAACACCCGGGCGATAGCCGGGCGCCAGAGCCCAAAAGCCTGACCCTACCTGGCGTTAGCCAGGCGTTAGGGTTGAAACGCCAGCCCTACCCTGGCATTAGCCAGGCGTTAGGGTTGAAATGCCAGCCCTACCCTGGCGTTATCCAGGTGCCAGGGTCCAAACGCCCGGGGTCCCAGGTTCAGCCAATTCTGAGTTTTGACGAGTTTAACTGTTTTCCGGTTGAAATAGAAGTCTCCCACACGTTTAGGGTTCGCCCTAAACATATAAATAGA
>ML346749.1:0-10223 GCA_005239505.1 Nicotiana paniculata | reverse complement strand
CAAAGTGAGAATCATGAATTACAAATCGAAGTATGGACAATTGATATCAATAGAATTTAAAAATAAAGAGCTTCATGCCTAGCGGATCGCTTAAAAAATAAATCGTAAAAAAAAAACGGTATTTCGGTATTTACCGAAATATCAAAAATCCAATACCGTGTACCGAACCGAAATACCGAAATATCAAAAATTTTGTACCGAATTAGACCGAAATACCGAAATACCGAAAACCGAAATACCGAATTAATTCGGTTCGGTTCGGTTCGGAATTCGGTTTTCCGGATTTTATGCCCACCCCTACTTTAAACTGTTACGGAAGAATTTTATGGAATATCGAACAGTTTTAAATTTAGTGGAAAGTCTTTATGTTATTTCGTGGTAGATTGGCTAGCATGATATCATGATAGGCGTCATCACGGTCGGCTTAGGATTTGGGCCGTGACATTTAATCAATTTATTCCAGTATTTTATTATCTAATAATTATTAATTGCATCACAAATAATTTTACAATGATTTATTACTTAATTTTTATCATTTATATTGAGCTTTATTCATTTTATGCATAATTATATTTGTATCTTTAGGCTATAATTGCAATAACTTTGCAATAATAGCCCATATATGCATAATTACATTATTTACACGAAAAATGACTTTTTATATTTTTATAATATTAAGTAATTATTTTAAATTATTTCCATATACAAATAGCATTTTTTTATCATTTTATTAATTATTTTATAAATTAATTTATTAATTTGAATTAGTATTTAAAACATAGCCCTTTTTAATTGATTTTCCGTACCTACCCCAGCCCAATACCCTATCCAGCCCAATAATCCAATACCCAATACACTAACCCAACTACCCATACCCATACCCGTCCAATTAAACCCGCCCCACCTAAATCTAATCTTGGCCGTTGATCTCAAAAGATCAACGACCCTAAATCCACGTCCCCTTTTAATATACCAAAACCCCTAAACCCTAACTCATTCGCCCTAGCTCGCCATCTTTGGATACTCTCCTCTCGTCACCTCTCTCACCCCCTCAAACCCTAGCCCGTTGTCACACTTTCCCTCTTGATTCATGTGATCTTCCCTTGATTTCCTGCCTTATTTGGATTTGTTTCTCTACTGGCTACCCGATCTTGATGCTACTTGATTCATTTGCCTCAAATGGAAAGTGAATCTCAAGAGACTCGAACCCGATTTGGTTCAAAGTCTCTCATATCTTGGCTATTTCATCTATGTTCATCCTGATACCTGTGAGTACGAATATTTTCGTATCTTAGGGTTTCAAATCTCTGGTTCAAACCAGATTTGTTCAACTTCTATTTATTTTTATGAATCTGGCTAATTTTTGGTCGAATCTGTTTAGATCTTTTCAGATTTGAAACGATTTTATGTTCGTTCTGGTATTTCTCTTTTTTTTAAAAAAAAAAATTCAGTACTTCTGTCGCTATATTTTTCTAGTCCTTTTCTATTATTATTTTATGACCGATTTTATTTACCCTAAAAACTAGGGTTTTGATTTCAACAGATTTTTTGCAAAATATTTTTATCCTTTAAATATTTTCGTCTCTAGGTATCTGTTAGAGTTTCCTTATTTATTTTGACTGATTTTACTTATTTTATGTCTATGTATTTCTGCCTATTTTCTTAGGATTCCGATTATTTAGTTGTTCTTTTACTATTTCTGCCTGTTTGTTTTAACCCTGGCGATTAATTGCTTACCTAAATTAGGGTTTGAAATTAGTCGTTCCTTTAGTGCTGGTGTTTCCTTATTAGACTTTACATGTTCTTACCTTATTCCAGTATGTGATTAATAATTTGTGCTACTTCCCTTAACTTAACCTTACTGGCCTGATTTTATGTTATGATTATTGAACTCGACTTCTAATTAATTTTGGAATTATTTCTTACATTATTTAACCTAGTAGTTGATTACTGATTGATTCCATATAAGGTTTTCCTTAAATTAAGTGGTACTAGCCTGACTTTACTTGATTCTGTCTTGTTAATTGATTGTTAAGTTATTTTCATATCTTATTTTTGCATGACTGGTTCATTAACTTATTTGTTTCCTTCATTAAGTGCTATTTAAACCCCCTTCCTCACTCCCTTTAGGACAACTCTACAGTTCTCAAACTCTATGTTCTCACAAAAACTTAAGCTCTCTCTTTATTCTCTTATTTTGATTTCTACAATAAGTGGCTATTATTTGGCCGGTTGAAAGCCAAGGCCAAATTCTCTGCAATTTGACTGCTATTGCATTCTTACATGCTTTCTTCTCAAGTGGTATGCCTTAACTCGTACTATTCTGTTCAATATCTTTATTCGATTAGTCTAGTTCAATCCTCATCCTGATTTTGCTTTCTATGTGATTACATGATCCCATTTAGTAATAATGATAAACTAAGTTACTTCAAATAAGGTGAACCCTTTTCCTAGGTTAGTTCAGTCCGTTTCTTGTTCTGAACCATGCCCGATAGCTCATGCGTTAATACTATGAGTGACACCCCAACTTGAGGGAGTCATAAAGTATTGTATCGAATGATCCTATAGGCTAAATAACTTAGGACCCCCTATACTCATGTTTAGAATAAATTGGATATCGCATCTTGTCAAATTGTTTTCTTCTCTTTTTAGACTAATTCGCTTAATTTAAGTTCGGTCGGGACCCACCATTGTGGACCTCGAGGGGTGCCTAACACCTTCCCCTCAAGGTAATTTGAGCGCTTTCCCGATCTCTGGTGATGTAAACCGGTTCTATGAGTTAATTGCTCTAGATACCCTAACGCACCTTAATTTGTTAGGTGGCGACTCTCTCAATTCC
Source organism: Nicotiana paniculata (assembly GCA_005239505.1). Classification (NCBI taxonomy): domain Eukaryota; kingdom Viridiplantae; phylum Streptophyta; class Magnoliopsida; order Solanales; family Solanaceae; genus Nicotiana; species Nicotiana paniculata. The sequence continues at coordinate 7,384 of ML346749.1, read as the reverse complement.
TTACCCTCTCAAAAGGAGTTGTCCCAAAATTGTCGAAACCCGATTTCGCGAGAAGAAGGGGGCGCGACAGGTAATAATTGTTTGTCAGGGACAGAGAGGTCTATCTTATTGAAGCTTGATGGGTCTCGCTTCATGCTAGACCAATCAGTTGAAGTATGATTCGTGGTGAACATCTTTTGGTGTGGTGTGAGATTTCTACTGGGTCATTTATCCAATAGGCAGTATCATCTTTAAAATGAGTGATTTTATTTCTACGATTTTATTGGAGGCCATAATGTGGAAGAATTTGGTGTTTGCATCTCCTTCCTGAATCCATGGTATCCTAGCTCTAAGTTTCCGATATTCGTCTTCCATTCTAAGGATGTCGTTATAGTCAATTTGAAAGCTCTTTTCTAATTGTTGAAGGAACGAAATGCTAGGGTAGTTACTGGATACCTAAATTCCATTAAGTCTGACAAGAATTTTTTTTTTTTTTCAAAAAATGTCCCAAACTGTTTAATTTTCCAGCTTTTAATATTAAAAAGGAATTGTTTTTAGCGTTGTGTGTAGTTTGAGTTTTTCCAGCTATCCTTCACAAGGTTGATGAAGTCGGGGTATCTTTAGTTATTTACGACTTCTCTTTCTTGTTTTATTACTCTTTACTGTGGAAACTGACTTGTCGTTTTGTTTTCTTTCTTAACTGCCTTTACAATTATTAAATACCGCATTTATCATTTTTCCATCGTGCAAATACATGACAACGTGCTATTTTCTGTCGCATAAATTATGCTCAACATCATATTGCACTCGTGCGTAATTAATACCATAGCAACGCTTGATGAGTGTTTGCGCTCTTCTTATATCACCCTATTTGAATTTGGAAAGGCTTATTTATGGTAAAACTAGTAGATCAGCGGTGCAGTCGATGGTTCCCTGCCTTTCCCCCAAAGTCGCCCTCTTGAGGGTACCAGTCTAGACTTCTATAGAAACCTTACTCTGATTATAAATGTACATGCATCATGGTCAAACCTAGACTGGGTTAATATGTTGTCCACATAATAACTCTTTAAGAAAATCCTCGTCCAAAGTCTACCACAGTTTCCATAATCCCAACAAACGCAACCACGATCTGTGCATTAATTTGGAGAAATAAGTGTCAATATGCTAACCATTAATGTACAAATAGTCGAATCTGGAGGGGGAAAGGGTCTAACTATATTTTTTTTGCAGAAAATGAGGCACGAAGTCCCCAGGTTCGGCATGGTCCATAACATACCACCACTGTTGCTAGATTGGTGGGAAGACCTTCCGTCAAGTGATAAGAACTATGTGAAAAGATTCATTGGAAACCTACCTTCCTTATTAGATATCCAACCAAACAACATGTTGATCAAAGCTGCTACTATGTTCTGGGACGGAGAAAGGGCCGTATTCCATTTTGGCAGCATAGAAATGACCCCTCTTTTGGAGGAAATAGAGGGATTCGATGGACTACCTTGGGACAGTCCCGGTTTATTGGCGCCGGAAATATGCACTCCCATTTCTGAAAATGATGGGTTTGAAAAAGAATGATGACTTGGTGTGTCTGAAGAAGTCTTATGTATCATTTGACTTCCTTTATGAACGATACAGTCACATAAAATCCTATCGTATCTTCCATGATGAGTTCTCCATCACTTCCTTGAGTTGGATTCATCGAAGGTTTTCATGTTTATCGTCTGCTTCTTGGGTATGATAGTGTTTCCAAGAAAAAAGGATAGAATTCACACCAAACTGGCCATGGTAACCAAAGCTTTAATAAGGGGAATCGAGGGACAAACATATACTATTGTCCCTATGATTATAGCAGACATATATCGGGACTTGGATCACTGCCAGAAGGGTTCAAACACTTCAAAGTTTGTAATCTGCTACTACAAATTTGGTTGCAAGAACATTTCCAGAGAGGCCAATACTGACAAGAGTTTCCGCGAAGACTGTGGAACGATCACATATCCTTTCATCACCCCAAGAGAATGACCTTTATCCCATATAGGTTTGCTCAACCGGAGAATGCTACAGAACGGGTGCAATTTTTTGACAACTTGACTGAGGACCAGGTTCATTGGATGTTCGAGTGGTTCCCCACCAATGAGTTCATCATCCGATCCAGGGAAGCTCCACACTTGGTGTTGATCGGGTTAAGGAGTATACACCCCTATGTTCCTATCAGGGTCATGATACAAGCTGGTAGAAAACAGATTGTACCACGAGTCTCCAAAATGAGTCACTACAAGGCGGATTTCCAAGATGATGACATCCCATATAAATGTGAAGCTCAACATATATGACACTTGAAGATTATTGTGGAAAGGGACACCATTGAGCCAGATCGATATCACGCAGGGAATGCATACTTCTACCCATTGTGGTTGGAGGACTACATAGTGGGAATAGTCGAGCCAGGGTCGGTTGAGAAAACAGAGTCATAGATGAAGTTGTCGAAGCACAAGTGAAGTATAACAGACTGCGCAAAAGGGTTCGCGGGTCCGAGGCTTACCATCTGGAACAACACAAGACTGATATGGATCTGATCAATGAATGGAGGGAAATGGATACTAGGTCGAATAAAAGGCTGGAATGTCTAGAGCAAGGTTTGATGGAGCTGGAAGGGAAAATGAGGAAAAGAGTCATAGACTGCTAGAATGCTGGGGGTAGTGAAGGATCACATCTAGCAAGGGCATACCTGCTGCTGGACGTGCGCGACCTGGGGAACCCGATCGATGGAGCCAAGAGAATCAGGCCTGGAGAAGGTCCTTCTGGGACCAAGTAGATTAGGTTTATTTGTTCTTTATTTTCGAATGTAATAAGGCCAAGTGCCATTAGTGACTTATCTTATTTAGTGTTGTTGTAGATTCGTCTTATTTATTACATTAATTAAATGAGACAATTATCGGCATTAAATTTCTCCAAATCTACTAGTCGCTAGGCCTACCTCGGGCACAACAAGGCTCCCAAATTAGGACGCAAATTTACATTCCCGCAATAAGTGTTTAAATACTGCAAACATTTTTCAGAACTCTCACTAACTTGGTTACCTTTTATTTTTCTTTCTTTTTGATTATTGCCATCCCCTAAGGTTGGTTCACATATACTAGTATCATCAGCTTACCACACCAGATCCAGAAGCCCTCCGCCTTCTCCTCCTCCAAGTGCATCAAAAGGAAAAGGGAAATCTAAGATGGACGATATGAGTGGCATCAGAAAAGACAACCCCACACATGTTGTGAATGTGGAAACTTCTGATGGTCAGAGTACTCCGGCACCAAATGACTTGGTTTTGCGACTTGAACAGAAGATACTTGAACTACAGGGTGAGCTTGAGAAGATCCGTAATTTGGCAAACCTCTCCCTCACACTAAACATCCCAGATATCAACCATCAAAATACCCAAAACCCAGAACCTCCTCAAAATCCTTTACCCATATCTACACCTCCTCAACATCAGCATATCCCGACTCAATGTCCGCAAACTACCTATCACACTCCTCAGAATACCCCTCAGCCTACCCTTAATCCCCAAAATTCAACCAATGATCACCACTACACCCAAACTCCTGGCATTCACCAAAACAGCCCCATTTACACCAGTTAGACTGTTCCGGTGGTAGAAAATAGAAGGAAGTTAAGTGGAGAAACCTACCATCACTTTGAACGTGTTAACACGATTGAGAAAAATAAATGGTGGAGTAGCAAAATAGAGATCATACTGGCATGGGCAGGGTATGAACCTAGCAAAGGGCTTGGTAAAAAGCTTCAAGGTATCTCCAAACCAGTAGAGCTAAAGCTCCATGGCACAACTTTCAGGCTTGGATATCAGTACACCTGGCAAGAAAATCGAAATTGGTCGCCACCATGGCGTGGTCCATACTATCCTCTTGAGAAACCTATGCCGCACCTGAATCAGACCTTCCATCAGGCCGATACAGTATGGGGTCAGAGGAAGAAGAAGCCTTGACATCATTGAGGAATTTGTTCCTGGAAGACGATGGTATGGATTGTTGTGTAATAGTTGAGGGGGAGGAGGAGGAGGAAGGCCTTACTATCCAGACAGTGGAGAGGTGAGAATTCCTCAGGAACTGGACTGTCAAACCATCAAGGGCCCGACGAGTCTAGGTGTAGCAAGGCTGTGACATGTAATGAGACAACGCAACAAAAGGACAGTGACTCGGAAGAAATAGAAGATGAGGATGTAATACCTGAGGAAATTTTCACAAAAGTGGAGAACTTTGAGAACAATCCCAAGTCCAACATGGACGAGATCGAGATAGTCAACTTGGGAGATTCTGAAACTGTCAAAGGAAACCCGCATAAGCATTTTAACGACCCGACCGGTTGTTTTGAGATCTAGCGCATCATTCAGTTGTTTGAAGTCATGAGAAGCTCCATTTCAGGTGTTATGACCCGTGGGCGTGGTCGGAATTGAATTCCAGGAAGTTTAAAATTTATTTGGAAAGAAAATTCTCATTTCAGAAGCCTTAAATTGGAGAAATCAACTAAGATTGGAATTTTGAGTAAACGTTCATCGAATCAGGATTTGAAGGTTCCAGCAGGTTCGTATGATGATTTCGGACTTGGGTGTATGTCCGGACCGGGTTTTGGATAACCCGGGAGCATTTCGGCGTATATTGTGGAAGTTAACATTTTAGAAGGATTTCATGAATTTGGGGTTGAAGTGCATGTCAGTGAGATTGATGTCCGTTTGGGATTCCGAGTCTGGGAATAGCTCCGTATAGTAATTCTGGAATTTGGAGCGCGATCGGAAGTGAATTTGGATGTCCGTAGGTCATTTAGCCAGTTGTCTAAAGATAGAAATTTGAAGGTTTCTGGGAAATCCGGCTGGAAGTGAAAGTTATGATATCGAGATCGGAATGCGATTCCGAAGGTTGGAGCAGATCCATAATATTGAATATGACTTGTGTGCAAAATTTGAGGTCAATCGGACGTGATTTGATAGGTTTCATCATCGGATGTAGAAGTTTGAAATTCTATGTTCTTAAAGAATCGGATTTGAGTGCGATTCATGATTTCGGCGTTGTTTGATGTGATTCGAGGGCTCGAGCAAGTTCGTGTCATGTTTTGGGGCAGATTGGTATAATTGGACGGGGTCCCGGGGGCCTCGGGTGGATTCCAGGTGGTTAACGGATCAAAGTTGAAGTTGGAAAAGGGCTGAAGTTGTTGTCATCTGGTGTAACCGCACCTGCGAGGCTTTGACCGCAGGTGCGGCTTGGGAGTCGCAGGTGCGAGAGTGGGCAGACTTGGTTGGGAACCGCAGGTGCAATCGATATTCCGCACCTGCGATGCCGCAAGTGCGGGCAGCGGGGATGCATGTGCGATTTGGCTGGAGTTGAGTGAAACCGCAGGTGCGGGAGATTTGGTCGCACCTGCCGGATCGCAGGTGTGGAGGAAGGACCGCAGGTGCAGAGGAAGGACCACAGGTGCGGAAATCGACCTGGGCAGAATGTTTTAAAACGAGAATTTGGGGTTCATTGTCTTCATTTTTCATGGTTTAGGCGATTTTGGGAGAGCCTTTCAAGGGAGATTTCACCAAGCATCAAGAGGTAAGTTGTTTCTACTTGTTCCTAAGGTTAAATACAAGATTATATGCATGGATTAGGCATGGAAATTAGTAGGAAATTTGGGTGCTTGGAAGAAAAACCTAGAAAAATGTAACTTTGGATTTTAGCCACGAATTGAGCATGAATATTTGAGTAAATTATATATTTGAGTTAATAAGGCTATGGGTAGAACGTACCTTTGAGAAATTTTGGATTCCGGGCATGTGGGCCCGAGGGAATTTTGGTCATTTCACTGAGCGAGGTTGGAAAAATATATTATCTGAATTCGTTGTGAGTATTAGGATGATTTTTCATTGCTTTGTCATTTAAGTGGTAGTTTTGGAGAGTTATGCGTCCGTTGGAGTCATCGGAAGGGCTTGGAAGTCGGTGTTGGAATTTCGGAGCGAGGTAAGTCTCCTTTCTAACTTTGTGAGGGGGAATCGTCCCCCTAGGTGACTTAATTCACTAATGCTATAATCTTCGGGGGTTACGTACGCACGAGGTGACGGGAGTCCGTGCGTAGCTACTATATACCATGTTCGGGTAGCCTAGGACCCACTAGCATGCTTTATGTGTGTACCTGTAACCCTGTCTGTGATATTAAACTGCTGATATGACTGAAACGTAATTGAATGTTTAAAAGAAAGCTAGAGTTCATATTGTTAAATCCTTCTAAAAGAGAATTGTTTCCGCTGTGAATATATATGTACCTGGACTGGATTGTATCATGGAGTATCACTACATTTGACAAATGAGTTTCATAAAACAAAGATTTCAAAATCTATATTTCATGTTTCTTTTAATAAAGATTTTACCACTTTCCTGAGAAAAACGATTTTCTTGATAAAATATGAGTTTATTGTGTGGATATATGTAACTTTGGGTGCCTGAGTCGCTTGAGTGATTCGCATCCTGTATTTGTGTATGAATTCATATGAGCACCTGAGTCGCATGTATGATTCGCGAGCAGGCTATGCGTATTATGTTAACTGCGTCGCATGATCGATTCGCGAGCGGGGCAGATAGATGCATCTATGGTCCGAGCCGGTCGAACCCTCGGCAATGCACAATTTATTATTGTTGGTCCACGTCGTTCGACCCTCGGCATTGCTTGCGCATGATATTTAATGCGTAGTTTCTATGATATTTGCCTATTTACTGGCTCGAAATGTTAAATTGTCAATTGAAATGACAAAGATTTAAAGTTATTAAAAAGACTTTTGGAAGAAGTTGTTCCTTCCGTTGATTTATTATTATTTGATTAAATCACCATGTTGATTAATTGTGAATATGACAAAGATATAAAGTATTAAATGTGAATGAAATTGAAGGATATTTAAATCCTATTTTATAAACTGCCTATGATAATNTCGTCACTACCTCTCTGAGGTTAGGCGGGCGACTTATTGAGTACACGTTATTTTTGTACTCATACTACACTTGTTGTGCATTTTATTGCACAGGTACTTACATAGCAAATGTGGAGGATTCGGAGACTCAGGCGAGCTACACCTTCCGGAGGCGATCCGCAGCTGACAGAGTCGCCTTCATACTGTATCTATTTAAATTTCCTTGTCCAGTTGTATTTCGGACAGGCTTTGTAACATTTGTAAAATTCTTAGAAGTTGCTCATGTACTTATGACACCGGGTTCTGGGATATGTATTTGGATAATTATTTAAGTGAAATCTTTAGATCACTGTTTTTAAATAACAGAACTTTAGTTGTTGTTGTATTTAATTTACTAAATTTACTTATTTGATTATGAAATGCAAGAAAAGGTAACGGTTTCGAAAATGTTAAAACATG
>ML346748.1:0-42472 GCA_005239505.1 Nicotiana paniculata | reverse complement strand
TCCTCCACTTTCAGTTCTAACATGGGTGGTATTTCACTAGATAGCTCGGCTGACAAGTTCTCAATCAAAATATATTAATATCACAAGAAATTCATCCCCAACGGGTTCTACCAAAATGCTAGATTAAAAACTTAGCTACTCGTGTGTAAACGAAACAAAACTACAAACAATTGCATAATTGAAATATAAAGTAAGAAATACTAGATTGTAGAAATCGTGTTCTTGCACTTCAATGGAATTTTATTCTTGTCTACTGTTAATCCACGAAAATCCTCCTTTAATTGTGTTTTAGGAGTCTATTTATAGGTTTAGGGTGAACCCTAACCGTGTAGGAGACTTCTATTTCACTTGGGAAACACTTAAACTCGTCAAACTCGGACTTGGGCGAAATTGGAGACCCCTGGCGTTTGGGCTCTAACGCCTCCCTAATGCTGGAGGGGCCTGGAGTTATGGCCCTAACGCCCCCCCTAACGCCAGGGGGGCCCAGGCTTTATGGGGTAAATGCCCCCCTAACGCCAGGGGGGGCTGGCTTTAGGGGGCAAACGCCCGGCTATCGCCCGGGCGTCTCCTTTTGCGTATTTTCGACGCATTTGCATCCCTTTAGCTCCGTTTCCATCTCCAATTCACCTACACATAAAATAAACTCCATTAAGCACATAACAAGTGTAATTTTATCATTAATGCGCATAAAATGTAAGGTATATCACATGTTAAACTATGCAATTTAGTCTCGCATCAATATCAAAACAAAAGAAAAACAGACCCAATCCCTTAAGAAGGTTGTCACGCCATCCATCATTGTGAGAGCCACCCGGTTCACACAATATCCACCTTTGGAAAGAACCGTGGTATTAAGAAAACCAAAAGCTTATTGATCACGCAAAAATGTAAAAATAAGCTACAAACTCAAAAAGAAACTACTAAAGGAAATAAGAAGCTAAGTTATTAAGGAAAATTACAAAAGATGTTATAAAGTAAACTACGGAAAGTAAAATGAATATATACAATAATGGTGTGAAACAAATATATACAAAATCGGGATGAATATATACATGGAATGGTAAAGTTATATACATACCAAAAGTGAAAAATAACAAAAAGTAAAAATAAAGAAAAATAGTATCAGAATTATTACAAGCTAGTCATCAAAGTCATCAAATCAAAATAAGACCCCCCCCCCTCCCCCAAATAGAAGTTAGCATTGTCCTCAATTATAAAAGCAAAAAATAAGATCAGGGAAGGGATAGAGAGTAAGTAAAACTCCCTATGTCGTCTCTGTCTGCATGGAGTCAGGCACACTAGCTGGGTCCTCGGACTGTGTAGGCTCATCAGCTCCATCTGGATCCTCCAGCAGCTGTATCTCCAAGTCCTCATACTGGGGCACCACAAATCCTCTCATGGGATCAGTCTCCTGCTCGTATGCCTGTGTTGTCTGTGCTGCAGGGGATGTCTCCTTCATAAGTAAATCAAGGGGGAGGTCTCCAGCCGAAGTGAGCTTCTCTACCTCCTTTTTCAGCTTCTCCATCGACTCCTTGAAGGCTTGAGTCTTCTTCAACCTTTTGACTTGCTTCCCCAGGTCCTTGATCACGTTCCACGCATAGCCAGAGTCTAAAGTATTTTCTTTTGATTGTCTAGAGTCTGCTTCAAGGAATCTCCCGCTGATGGACGTAGCTGAATCTGTGTTGGAGTTGCCTGTGATGCGGTTGCACTGGTTAAGACAGACAACTTTGATGTTGATGCCTACATCTAGTTGTTGATGTTGGATAGAGTCTGATTAACCCGCAACACAGTCTGAGGGTAAGTTGAGGAGGAAAGCACTGACAATGGGGAAGAGACAGATGGCCCTGAGGAAGGAGGTGGCATAGCAGTAGATGAACCTTTAGCTGTGGAAGGCTCGGACCTAGTGGCCACTACCCTTGGCTCTTCAGACTGGCCAATGGAGGTAGTGGATTTTCCTTTGGACTTGGGTTGTTCGCTCTCTGAAGGATGTACCAAGATAAAGATCTTTTTGGCTTCACTTTCTTATCAAAATCCCTCCCATCTAACCCTTGGTCTTCTAAGTACATGGTGAGGAAGTTGGGGTAGGGGTATGACCTTTCTTCCTTTCCCGATGGCTTTGGTGATGATTCTGGACATGATGTTTTCCACATTTATCGGGAACCCCGCCATGATAGAAGCCACAACGATTGCCCGAGAGACTGAGATATCACTGTCATGCTGGGATATGTCTTGCCGGCTGCAAACAAAGGTGCACCACTCTTTTTCTTCAAAGCTCAGAGTGCTTCTAGAAATTTGTACCCCAGGTGTAAGCCAAGCCGAAGTTTTCCCAGGAATGGTTATCACCCCTGAAAGCCAAGGACGAGCTGCCTCATCTAATTCCACCTTCTCCAAGAAAAGGGATTTGTCCACATCATCGAACCCTGCATATGAGTTCAGAGTAGGGCCATCAAATCTGATCTTCCCATTCCATACCTTAGTCACATAGGTGCCCTTTTTTATGTGGGCAACATTGGCGTAGAATTCTTTGAATAAGTACTCATTGTCCTTCGGCAGCCTGTTAGTGAAGAATTTCCACCCCATTCTTTCATCAAATTGCTTCTTCACATTGGGATTGTGGGGTAGAAGATCCTTTTCTTTGAATTGCCTCTCGAGGGTGAGTGACCTTTGTGGCCACCATTCCCGGAACTTATGGTAGGCTTTTTCACTGACAAATCTATCTTCCTATACTGCTGGCATTCTTGATCTAGAAAAACCCCCCATCTGGGTATCACCTCCTCTCTCGTCATCCGGGACTTCTTCTTCATCAATATTTATAGGAGCAGTTGTTGTTGATGCTGGAGTTTCAGCAGGAGGAGTAGATGGTGTTGAAGTCTCACTACCTCCTTCTGAGCCATCATATGACTCAGACCAGAAGGTAGATTCATCAATGAGGTGGTAGTCTTGTGATTGGGCCTCTTGTTGAGGTTGTGCAGCTTCGCCTTCAGAAATCTCCCGGGATGGGAGGTACTCACTAGTATATGATGAGTCAGGAGTGGGTGGTCTAAGATTTTGCTTCTAGCCAATGACCCTTTGAGGTGGTAAGGGTGCAGTCTGTTTCCCTCTGCCCCGGCCTCGGGAGGATTATCCCCTCCCTTGTGGTTTTTCAGAAGCACCACGAGATCGCACCATTATCTGCATACACAGTCAGATAAAGAACATTAGAATTGTGATTTAATGTATAATTAAAGATGTGCAGTTGAAATGCAATAGTTCTTCCCAAAACAGTACACCGCAGACCGCGAAATATTGGGCGCGGCCGCGGAAGGCCAATCGTAGACCGTGTAAAAAGGAGTGCAGCCGAGAAAGGTTTGGAATTAGACTACCAACTCTCTGAAGATGCAGTTCCACGGACCGCAAAATAATAAGCGTTGACGCGAATGAAGAAACCAGACCGCGTAAAACTGAATGCGGACACATAACCAATTGGTAAACTCTCTGAAGTTCAAGAACGTGGACCGCAAAATTATAGGTGCGGATGCGTAAAGGCAACCACGGACCGCGGAAAAATCAACGCGTCTGTGAACCTAAAATCACATTCAACCCTCAATAAGTCATGAACGCAGACTGGGTAAAAAGGACCGCGGACCGTGGAGCTGAACCTTAACGGGCACTGATGAATAATTTAAACCTAAGGTTTTCACTAAGTGCAACATTTGGTCAAATTATCAAGCATAGTGAATAACCCTATCCCCCATTAGGCTTTAAACAGTACCCACGTGAATTTTTAGCAATAATTTGATAACATGGCAAGCAATTAACCCTAATTAAAGAGAAAGAATAAAACTAAATGAAAAGAAAATAAAGAACTAAAATTAATACAAAACTTCGAGCATAGCAGTTGTGAGATTTGTAGTAGAAAACTATCTCTTGGTCAGTAATATGAGAGTGAAGTTCAAAGAAGAGAAGATGAACAGTGCTCTATTTCGGTGAAAGTGGGGGATTCGAAAAGTGTAAAAGGAACTGGGACCTTCTATTTATACTCCACAAAAGCGGTCCTGCCGACTTACCTGACCGCGGTCCGCGGAATTCCACCGTGGTCCGCGCTTTTTTCCTTTCGAAGAGTCTTTGCAGAAGCTGGTCCACTGAGAGTGGCAATACGGGCGCGGCCGCGTAAGAGAAATGTGGACCACAAAATTACAAATGCGGACGCGAATACAACTTCAAAGAGTTGATATTCTGGGCTTTTAAAGTCCGGGTCCGCTAAGAATATGTGCCCCCGCCAACTGCTGTCGCGGACCGCAAAATTTTGAGCGCGATCCGTGTAATTCCCCACACTTAGGAAATTTTTTCCGGTCAAAGTCCTGCACTGCATAAATAATTCCTACACAAACTTCACAACAAGTTAGTTCAAACAAATCCTAATCTAAGAAGAAAATCAAAAAGAAAGAAAAACACAAGGGTTGCCTCCCAAGAAGCGCCTGATTTAACATCGCGGCACGACGCATGTTACCATCATCATTGGAAATTGATCAAGGACACCACATGGCTGTCATCAAACTTGCCGAGATAATGCTTCACTCTGTGCCCATTAACTCTGAAGATTTCACCATTTTTGTTTTTCTAATCAAGGGCACCAAACGGAGTTACATTCACCACTTCAAAAGGGCCACTCCATTTTGACTTGAGCTTTCCCAGAAACGGTCATAACCAGGAGTTGAAAAGAAGAACCAAGTCACCTCCTTGAACTCTTTGTTCCAGGAATATTTGTCATGTAAGTACTTCATCTTGTCCTTATACAAGGACGAGTTGGAATAGGAATGAAACCGGAATTCATCAAGTTTATTGAGTTGCTCTACCCGGAGATTGGCTGCTACATCCCATTCCAGATTTAACTTCATAAGCGCCCACATCGCCTTCTGATCTAGCTCAACCGGTAGATAACATGATTTTCCAAATACCAACTCGTATGGAGACATACCGATTGGATTCTTGTAAGAAGTTCTATAAGCCTACAAAGCATCGTCAGGTTTCCTTGACCAATCCGTCCGATTTGCATTGACAGTTTCTGATAATATGCTCTTTATCTCCATGTTGGAGACATCAACTTGTCCACTAGCCTGGGGATGATAGGGGGTTGACACTTTATGATTGACACTATACTTGGAAAGTAAAGTATCGAAGGCCTTGTTGCAAAAATGAGAACCCCCACCACTGATGATCTCCCTAGGAGTGCCAAACCTTGTGAAGATGTTTTTCTTTAAGAACGCCGCCACACTCCTTGCTTCATTTTTGGGCAAAGCCACAGCTTCAACCCACTTGGAAACATAATCAACATCAACCAAAATGTAAGCGTTACCATAAGAACTCACAAATGGCCCCATGAATTCTATGCCCCACACATCAAAATATCGATCTCAAGAATAGTGGTGAGAGGCATTTCATCCTTCTTGGAAATTTCACCAGCTCTTTGGCATTCATCACACCTTCTAACAAGATCACTTGCATCTTAATACAGGGTCGGCCAATAAAATCACAGCTAAGAACCTTTGAAGCAGTTCTCTCCCCACCATGATGACCATCGTAGGGCGAGGAATTGAAAGCATCAAGAATACTCATTTGCTATGAATAACACTGTCATTGCAAATCTTGAACAAGTAGGGCTCGTCCCAATAATAATCCAAGTTGTCCCTTTTGAGTTTCTTCCTTTGGTTAGAAGAGAGATCACTCGGGACAATGTTGGTCATAATAAAATTAGCAACATCTTTCAACTAAGGCATACCATTCAAAGATACGGAGAGGAGTTGTTCATCTGGGAACGAATCATTAATTTCGAGACCATCACGGGGACTCCCCTCCTCTTCTAAGTGGGACAAGTGGTCCGCCACTTGATTTTCACTTCCTTTTCTATCAATAATTTCTAGGTCAAACCCTTGAAGTAGAAGAACCCATCTCATCAACCTAGCTTTTGAGTCCTTTTTGGTCATCAAGTAATGGAGTACCGCGTGATCGATGTGAACAATCACTGTGGCACCCATGAGATATGGCATGAACTTTTACATGGCGAACACAATGGCTAGCAACTCTTTCTCCATCACCGTATAATTGACTTGGACGTCATTCATCATTTTTCTTGCATAATAAACCGGATGAAATATCTTGTTTATACTTTTCCCCAAAACTGCTCCTACCATAACGTCACTAGCATCGCACATGAGCTAAAATGAGTAACCTCCAATTGGGTACGGTAATGATGGGAGTGTTTGTCAATTTATACTTGAGAAGTTCAAAAGCTTTCATGCATACTTCATTGAACACAAACTTTGCATCCTTTTCTAGCAACTTGCACAAGGGGTTCACCACTTTTGAGAAATCTTTGATGAACCTTCGGTGGAATCCCGCATGCCAAAGAAAACTCCTAACTCCCTTGACGGAAGTAGTAGGAGAGAGATTTTAAATCACTTCAATCTTCGCCTTTTCCACTTCAATTCCATTATTTGATATCTTATGGCCGAGGACAATGCCCTCCTCGACCATAAAGTGGCATTTTTCCCAATTTAGCACTAGATTGGTCTCTTCACATCGGGCCAACACTTTGTCAAGATTTTCCAAGAATTCTTCAAATGAGTCACCCACAACACTGAAATTGTCCATGAACACTTCGAGGAAATCCTCCACCATATCCATAAATATTGCAATCATACACCGCTGAAAGGTAGTCGGTGCATTACACAAACCAAGCAGCATCTGTGAGAATGCAAATGTTTCGTACGGACATATGAATGTAGTTTTTTCTTAGTCTTCCGGTTCAATGAGAATTTGGTTGTACCCTGAGTACCCATCCAAAAAGCAATAGTAGGCCTGCCCGGCAAGTCTGTCCAACATTTGATCAAGAAAGGGAAATGGATAATGATCTTTGCAGGTTACTTTGTTCAGCTTTCAGTAGTCCATGAATACCCTCCAACCGGTAACAGTACAAGTGGGATCAACTCATTTTCTCATTTGTGACCACGGTCATACCCCCTTCTTCGTTATATATTATACCGGCAAAGTCCATGCACTATCTGAAATAGGATACACCACCCATGCATCTAGCCACTTGATAATTTCCTTCTTGACGACCTCTTGCATAGCCTCGTTCAACCTCCATTTATGTTTCAAAGAAGTTTTGGCATTATCCTCTAGTATAATTTTATGCATGCAAAAGGCGGGGCTTATACACCGAATGCCAGCTAGAGTCCATCCAAATGCCTTTTTCTTTCTTTGAAGCACCTTAAGGGTGGAGTTTACCTGCACTTCGGTTAAGCAAGTAGAAAGAATAATAGGTAATGCAGAAGAAGGGCCTAAGAATTCATACCTGAGGTAAGAAGGTAGAGGCTTCAACTCCAATGTTGGTGGCTCCTCGATCGAGGGATTTGTCGGTGGACTCTTCCAATTTTCCAAGTCTAAGAAGAGTTTATGGGGCCCATATGAGTAGGATCCCATTGATCATAGCACTCGTGTTATCAATTATCACCTCCATCACAAGATCCACAAAAGAGCAAACTTCATTATTGTTCGGTTGCCTCATTGATTTGCATACGTGGAATACAACTTTTTCATCGCCCACCCGAAAGGTGAGCTCCCCTGCTTCCACATCAACCTATGCCTTCCCCGTTATAGGTACCTCATAGTCAACTTTTCAGTCTAGAATCATAAATCAACGGGCAAAATAAACTTATCGACCTGGACAAGAACATCATCAATAGTACCAAGCGGCCTCTTCATTGTTCTATCCACCATTTGCAATCTCATCGAAGTAGCTCTCGGTTTTCCAATACCCAATGTATTGAATACGGAGTATGGCATCAAATTAATACTTGCGCCCAAATCACACAAGACTTTTGCAAAATCAGCACTACCAATGGTACATGTAATTGTAAGGCGTCAGGGTCTTCATGCTTTGGAGCCATCGAGTGCACAATGGAACTCACTTGATGAGTCATTTTTATGGTCTCACAATTCATAGATCTTTTTTTAGTTACCAAGTCCTTCATGAACTTAGCATATCTCGGCATTTTCTCAAGAGCTTCCACCAAGGGCATATTTATTGACAAGCTTTTCATCAGCTCAGTTAACTTCTTGAATTGGTTTTCATTATTTTTCTTGGAAAGTCTTTGAGGATAAGGTGGAGGAGGCCTTAGCAAACGAGCCTTGGCTTTGGACACTACTGTTTCCGGTATGTCTATCACGTGTTCCCTAGATGGGTTCACATCAATTTGAATCTCCTCCCCATTGTCATGAATATCGATCCTTACTTCATCATGCAAATTCTTATCATTCACTTGATCATCAATTATTGGGTCATCATCTTTTTGCAATACAACATCATCACTCACAATTTTCTTCAGATTGGAGGTACTTTCATTTCCACCTCTACCGTTTCTTGTGGTCACTGCCATGGCATGGCCTATATTGTTCCCACCCTTCGGGTTTACTACCGTATCACTTGGTAGTACCCCCTTAGGGCGAGTATTCAAGGCTTGAGAAATTTGACCCATTTGTACTTCCAAGTTGCGGATTGAGGTGGTATGGGGAGCTATTTGAGCATCAGAGTCGACATTCCTTTCCATCATTTATTTGAAAATACTCTCTATCTTCCCCATTTCATTATTTGATGAACTTTTCCCTTGATGGATATGGAGGCGGACTGTTGGGTTGTTGATACATCGGGGGTCTTTGAAATCCCGACCCCCGATTTCCATTGCCTCCCCAATTGTTATTGTTGTTGCCACTCCAATTGCTATTGTTGTTGCCACTCCAATTGCTATTGCTGCTTCCTTGATTCCCCCAGTTTTGGTTGTTGTTCCCTGATTGTTCGAATTGTTGTTGTTGCTATTATTCTAATTCCCTTGGCTTTAGTTGCCCCAGTTTTTATTGTTCCCTTGTGATCTCCATTGTTGATTTGAAGCATTGCTCTGTTGTCCTTGATAGTTGTTAGCATATAACACTTCTTCACTTTGGTCATCATAAGACTCGTCTTGGTTGTAACCACTACCACTTTGCTCATATTGTTCTTGATTTACTTGAACTTGTTGACCATGTTGTATCCTCTTGTTGACCACTAAATTCACCCCTTGCATGGCGTTTACTTGTCTTGGTCCCTGTACTTGCTGAAGTTGGGCCTTTGCTAACTGATTCATAGTAGTTGTCAACTCGGCTATGGCTTGTCCATGGTCATGAAGTTCCTTGTGAAGATGGATGACATTAGGATCACCCTGAGGAACATTTGCCCAACTTTGCCAAGCTGAGGATGTGTCAGCCATCTCATCAAGTATGTCACATGCATCGGCATAAGGCACTTTCATGAAATTCCCCCCAGCTGGCTGATTCACCACACACTGATTGGTCGTGTTAATACCCCTATAGACTGTCTGTGTGATCATTGCTTCAGTCATGTCATTGTTTGGGCATTCATTGACCATAGTCCGGTATCTCCCAGATTTTATGTAGGGGTTCATCAAGTTCCTGTTTAAAGGCTAAAATCTCATCCCTCAATACTGTCATATGACGCGGTGAGAAAAACTTAGATATGAACTTATCTACCAACTCATTCCAAGTGGTGATGGAATGGTTGGGTAGCCTCTCGATCCAGTCTAAAGCTTTCCCTCTAAGTGAGAAGGGGAAAAGCCTCAATCTCAGAGCATCCTCCGACACGTTTGTCTGCTTACTCCCCCAGGATGTGTCTAGAAAACCCTTTAGATGTTTATATGCATTCAGATGGGGAGCGCCAGTGAAGAAACCTCTTTGCTCTAATAGGGTCAGCATGACATTTGTAATTTGGAAATTTCTCGCCCGAATCCGGGGCGGGACAATTGCACTGGCATAACCTTCATTTGGAAGCACCCAGTGTTCTGCCTGTGGAGGAGATGGGGGAGGGTTTGGAATATTATCATTGTCCTGGAGGCCTCTTCTTTGGACTTGAGATTCTAGATTAAACTCATCCTCACCATTGTCATCTATCCCCTCCCCCGGAAGAATATTTTCGAGAGCATCATTATGAGCCATTTGGTACCTAAAGTGATTGACACACAAAAGTTAGAAACACAGAAGGAAAGCAAAACAAGACACACAACTAGTTAGATAGATAGCCAAAACTGTCTAACTCCCCCGTCAGTGCCAAAAAGTGATATGTTCCAACCCTATACGTAGCGAGGAGTGATCGATGCAGTTTTATCCAATGAGGTCGGGATCGATTTCCACAGGGAGTTAATTTTGTTTGGAATGGGGTATCTAACTAATCTAGAAGTGGGTGTTGTTTCTAATTGCACTTCTAAATATTGTTGTGATAGATTCTATTCTAATTTTCTACTATTGAATGTTAAGAGTAATCTAAGTACAATATTTTTGTGAAAGTTTTCAAGGATTAAAAGGCACTAGGGAAGTGACTTCCACCTAGGTGAGTATCTAATGGGTATCAAGAATTTAGGACAAGCTTGTTATGATTGGGGTAGTGATATATCATCACACAAAAGTGCTCACTCTATACCTCTCGGTAGTTTGAGTGACTTTGCATGATTTGTCTTTCTCAAGCCCAAACGGATGCTAATGCAATGCAAGTGAAATTGGATCAAGTCGGCTATTCATATATCTAGGTTTAACCCTTTAATTGGGGCTATCAATCTCTTGAATTCACCCCAATTCTTTGTTAGCCTAATTCTCCTAGACTTAGTCCCTCTTTCTCAAGAAGAGCCTGAGTCACAAAGGCATGAATTAGTGTTTGCAACCAATGATTTCTATAATTAAAGCATGAATTAGGATAAATATCACTAACCCATAAACAATTAAGCCCTAAAATTCAAGACCCATTAAATACCCACACTAGGATTGGGTCACAACCATAGCTATGGGTCTAGCTACTCATGATAATAGCATAAATCAAAGGTAAAGATGAAATATAAGCCATAATATTCAAATACAAGATGAAAATACAAAAGATTAAAGATAAATCTACTCTAAACTTACTCAAAAGGGTAAAACACAGTTGTTCACGTGCTCTCTAAAATAAAACTTAACTTACAAATGTCAAAAAAGTCTATTTATACATAGTTAAAACTTTCGGACAAAAATGCCCCTGTGAGGATTCGCGGACACGTAATTCTGACCGCGTCCACGCCTGAGCTTTCGCGGCCATGGAATAATGAACGCGGTCCGCGTTTCTTCGTATTTGAACATGGGCTAGGACTTATTTCGCGGACACTGTAATAACAACCGCGTCCACGTAAGCTTCCTACGCGGCCGTGTGATGTGGAGGTGGACCGAGTCCTTCATTTATGCTCAAGTTTCAAAGCCTCTTAACCTCGTCAAGCCCTCTCAGATGAATTCCAATCGCGTCCATTGCGCTTTTCCAACACGGTCAGCGGTGATTTTAATGCTCAAAGCAGCTTCTCTAAATTTACTTTCGCGGACCACGTAATAGTGGTCGCCTCAGCAGTGGTCCTTATGCAGCCGCGCTTTTTTGCCGCTCTTAGGGATCCAGTATCATCCTTGGATTTGTGCAAGTTTGACTCCTTCATGAGTTGATTATGGTTTATTTTCCTCATTTTGACCAAAACCCTGCAAGCAAGCACATTAAGTTAGTTTTCGAAAATATCTTTACGCATTTTTGACCCAAAACCTAAGCAAAAGAGTGAACATAATAGACTAAAACCCCTAGTTATCACGAGTCTACTTCTGAACCTGTCTATTACGACCAAGTGCTACATGATAAAGATGTTGATAAGCGGGTTGCTGCTATGAAATCAGAGATGGGGTCTATGCACTCTAATCAAGTCTGAGATCTTGTAGAACCACCTGATGGGGTTAAACCCATTGGATGCAAGTGGATCTATAAGAAAAAAAGAGGTGTAGACGGAAAAGTGTGAACTTTTTCAGCAAGGCTTGTAGTGAAAGGGTTTACTCAAAAGAAGGGATCGATTATGAAGAAACCTTCTCGCCGGTAGCCATGCTTAAGTCTATAAGGATTCTCTTATCCATTGCTTCTCATTATGATTGTGAGATTTGGCAGATGGATGTCAATACAACTTTCCTTAATGGAAGTCTTAATGAGTGCATCTATATGATGCAACCAGACGGGTTCGTGGAAAGTGGAAAGGAACACGTGTTGTGTAATCTTAAAAGGTCCATTTACGAACTGAAACAGGCATCTAGGGCATGGAACGCTTGTTTTGATAAGGCGATTAAAACTTTTGGTTTTGATCAGTGTCTTAACGAGTCTTGTTTATACAAAAAGTGGGATGGGGACAAAGTGGCATTTTTAATCTTATATGTAGATGATATATTGCTCATAGGAAATAATGTGGGCATGTTGGGTTCGGTTAAACAGTGCTTGTCCACATACTTTGATGTGAAAGATTTGGGAGAAACGGCTCATATCCTTGGGATCAAGCTCTTGCGAGATCGCAAGAAAGGGATATTAGGCTTATCCCAGGCTCTTTATATTGATACCATACTCTCCAGGTTTAGCATGCATGATTCCAAGAAAGGATTTCTTCCTTTCAGACATGAAATTTCTCTATCTAAAGATCAGTCTCCTAAAACTGATGAAGATATAATAAAGATGAAGACGGTCCCATATGCATCTATTGTGGGGAGTCTGATGTATGCTATGTTATGAACTAGACCTAATATCTATTTTGCCATTGGCTTTGTTAGCATATTTCAGTCTAATAATGAGAGAGAGCATTGGACAGCGGTTAAGAATATAATCAAGTACCTGAAAAGGACTAGGTATTACATGTTGATCTACCATTCATATGACCTTGTGCCCATTGAGTATACTGATTCGGATTTCCAATCAGACAGAGATTCTAGAAAACCTACCTCAGGAAATGTGTTTACTCTGGGAGGTGAAGCTATAAGTTGTAGGAGCATCAAGCAAACTTGTGTTGTTGATTCCACCATGGAAGCCGAATATGTGGCAGCCTCTGAGGTAGCCAAAGAGGCAGTTTGGCTCAGGAACTTCCTGAGAGAGTTGGGTGTAATTCCCTCGATTCAAGCACCAATAACATTTTATTATGATAATAGTGGTGCGGTTGCAAATTCAAATGAGCCACGAAGCCATAAAAGAGAAAAGCACATTGAGTGTAAATATCATTTAATTCGTGAGATAGAGCAGAGAGGGGATGTAGTGGTCACCAAGATTTCTTCAGAACAACTTGGTGGAGCCGTTTAATAAGAGCTTACCACAAAAGACTTTTGATAGGCATGCAGACAGAATGGGTGTCAGAATTGTAGACGCATGGTTATGAGTCTAAGTGGAAGATTGTTAGGATGTACTATAAACCATGCGTATTGTTACAGTATTCTTTATGGAACAATTGTTTATTTACTTATTCAATTCAATAAAGTTTTATTTTAAATAGATCATGTATTGGTTTGTGTGTCCGTTGCTTATATAGTAGATGATTTAGTGTATAGAGTTTAGCTTATACAGGGAAGATTAAATCATCGGTTCTTATAAGTCATAAAGTTTATGTTCACAATCTAATGATGGAATTGGACAAGCCATCGGAAAGTTGTAGCACAAGATAAAGGAAATTTATCTTGATTATGGAAATGGTCTAATTCTAACTTCTTGTGCTAGTATATTTTGTATGTATTGAACGGATCAAGTAGAGATAAGTATTTTATACTGAATTAATAAAATAATTTCTCTATTCCATCCAATGTACTCATACTCTGAATCTTGATATAATTATTAGGCGAAATGGATTCCTGACCACTTAAACTTGTAGGGATTTTGAAAGCCGATACACGAACTTTGGATTTTCCCGTTTGAACACTCGAACTCATGATTCCCTAAACTAATAAATACATCTGACCTGTGGGCCTATGCGCGTGTATTACACATACACAGACGTGTCCATCCAATCAGCAAATGACCAATCCAAAAGTAAGACCCCACCCAACTAATGACATGTGTAACTGTCACCTATATTTATATTTTTAAAAATAAAAATAAATACAATAAAAAAGAAAAAACTTAAACCCTTCCTGCTTCCTCTTCCCCGTTCCTTCCCATCACCCCCTCCCCCCCCCCCAATACACACACATGCAACTTATTTGTCTACTTCCATATCATCACTCCCTTCCTAGGTTCTTCTTCGTCCTCTCCTCTCTCTCCAAATTTTTCTTATTTTTTTCTAGTTAGGTAGATTGCCGGAGAAATTTTCCAATCAGTACTGTTGCATAATTGGTTTTCTTTAAAGTTGTGACAATTAATTCGTTGTAGTGGTCAATTGGCGTGACCTCCACAACAGCAGGAATCGATTGGCATTGCTCTTGGGCGATTTGGACACTGGAACGCCATCTCCGACCAACTAGAGCCCGCCGGAGAGTTGCAGGTCATCAGAAGTGGCGATTCCTACAGTGAAATCTCCTGATTTTTGGTGGAGAGGTAGTTCTTGGTGTGGAGAACAATCTCTATGGCTTGGAATTGCAAGATTGAATGGTTAAAAATTGAAGAATAGTCATACCCAATGAATTGAAGTGGTTTTTCTCTAAATCTGACTCGATGAATTTTTCTATTTTTTAAAATTAATTATTTATCTTTTTTAATTATTTATCATATTCACGCGCTTAATACCAGTGATTAACACGCAATTGGCCACATCAGCTATAATATTGCCACCTAAGCATAGTCAACGGTCAAATGTGTTTATTAGTAGATATTTTCTCAAGTAGAGGTATTCAAATGGGAAAATCTAAAGTTCATGTATCGGCTTTCAAAATCCCTACAAGTTTAAGTGGCCAGGAAGTCATTTCGCCTAATTATTATTAGTTGTGTATATCATTTGTTGTTTTGATATATTAAAAGGCGAGATTCTTTCGTGAGTCAATAAGTCAGGTAAATTGGACAATAATGATATACATTGGCGAAGTAATAATTAGTTGATGGAATACATGTCTTGATTTTTGAGATTGATGATACTCCTTTATGAAAGCTTATAAATTTTCATGTGTAAACCCGGCCGGTGGATTTTGTATCCGACACATGAAATAAGTTAAGCGAAAGCCTAAAAGAAGTAATCAATAAATTAAATTGTCAGTAATTTAATTTGATTGGTTAGTATCTAAATCTTAACATGGGGAGTTAAATAAGGTTTTATGGAAGAATTTTAAAATTGAACTCAGGAGTGTAATTACGAACTTTTAGTGGAATAATTAATTTATTATGGTAGAAATTAATTTCAAATTTTCGAAGTTAATTCCATTATAGGAAGTCTTTTTAATTAAATTTTGTGGTCCCTATTGTGCCTAAATAATAGGAAACTAAGGAAATATTTCCTTAGTGGAAGAAGAAAACATAACAAGTTTTGGAAAAAGGTTTTAAACGTAGCTACATATACATGGAATATAGCTGGTCGTTTTTTTGCACTGGAAAAACACACGTTTTTCTTCCTTGAATTTCGCTCACTCGAAATTCTTTCTTTTCGGATATTATTTGGGTAACACGGTAGACGATTGTGGAGGTTTGCTGAGGTCTTCCTACTCTAGAATTGGAGACGAATATTGATTTGCTTTGTTCACGCTTCAAGAGGTAACTCGAATAATCTTTATATATACTAATTGTTTAATTCACACGTAACTATACTGTAATTGCTTCCGCTGCGATATATAATCCAACAAATATAATGGTAGAGCTGCTGTAGTAAAGAGGCTAGTAGTATGACTGTAGATAGAGTTTCTGAGTTAGTTGTGCTTGGTACTCTTTTTTGTTTTTCTTTCTTTTTGTAAAGTTTAATAAGTAAATAAAAACTTTACTTACCAAAAAAAATTCTAATATGAACTTCTAGATTATCTCTTTTATCTGATTATCAAGATCTTATGATATGATTGTACAGTAAATGGCTTGCGCTTGATAAAACTTTCTCAAATTATGTTTCATCATAGTACAAAGTGAAAAGGAAACGATGATCGTTTGGTAGGAGGTATCAGAAAAAATAATGCAAACATTAGTTCTGTGCATTATTAATACTTTGTTTGGTATTTTTTTTTTAACATATGTATATCTAATACGCATTAGTTATACATCATACTTGGTATTATTCTATGTATAAGTAATGCATAAAATACCATGACATTAGTAATACCAAGGCTATTAATGTATGCGTTAATATAGTTAAAGATAAAATTATCCTTAAAGTCCTTTAAAGCTAGAGAATATGGGGGGCATTTTTGTAAACAACTATTTTTCTTAAAAATTATGCAATGCATCATAAGTTTTAATACACCACACCAAACAGTAGATAAAAAATAATATTTGCATAGCTAATGCTTGCATTAGTAACTCATGCATTACTAATCCCTATATTCCACGCGCCATCTTTGATGCTCTCTCATGACACCCTGACAATCATAGAACAATATACTCAGTGATAAATATGACATATAGCTATATATATAAAAAAATATATATAATTACTTACTTGATGTAGTCGATCTTAATAATATTATCGACCGTGACAGGAGTAGCAATAATTGCAAATGCTTCTTTAGAGAGATCCATTGTTACACCACATCCAGGGCAAGTATGAACAATTTTTACCACAACACTCTTGCCAGTGCAAGGCTTTGGCACTGGACCAGTGCAAGGCTTTGGCACTGGACCAGTGCATGTGACCTTTAATAATGTTCCACACTGAAATTCTTCCCCGAGTTGATCACTCGATGCCACAAGGGTACCTTGGGATGTGTTCCCGAAACAAACCGAAGCTGTAATAACAATAATAATTACGTCTCAGTATTAAATAAGTTCGAATCAGATATCTGAAATTATATATTTTGTATTAATATTAAGCAAATAAATGAATGAGACAATTGAATTGTTGCTCAACAAAATGCTGTCATTTGAATAAGGTTTTCTTTTTTTTGTGGTGGGTGGGGGGGGCGGTTTCTAATAAAATTTAAAAAGCAATAAATTGAAAGGAAAAGCAGAAACTTACAAACATATGGCAAATTGTAGTAAAATGATGCAGTCCCTGGTATAGCCGAAACTATGGAGAACAACGTTGCCACAACACCAATAATGAAAAGAATACTTTTAGAAATTGTCATTGCTTTTCTGAAACTTTTTTATTTCACTGATATATCTACCTAACCAGTAATGACCACCATTTTATAGCCTTTTCTGGGTCATTGGCTAAAAATGGTAACCAGTTAAAAGAAGGGGATTTTACACAAATAATCGGTCATATTTATTGTTTGCTTTTTTTATACATATACATATATTATACATTAAATATATATAATTATACATATATAATATATAAATTATGCATATATTATAATCCACCGGTTATTTTTAGTTTAGGCAATTGGATGGACGACTATTTGGGTTAATTTAAGGCAAGTCATTTTTTTTTTTTTGGCCAAAAGATCCACATTGTTGGTGGGGCTTAGGCATATTATTTATTTGATTTCCTGTCTTACTATATTAATATGCATTGTAATATTTTCATGTTAGATATCACTTGATATAGTAAGTTAATAAAGAATTTTCTTATTATTTTCATAGTAAATCAATAAAGATCTTATGCATAATAATATTTTCATGTTTCACTGTGATTGCATGATAACAGTATATACTAATAGCCGTCAAAGTAGATAGACCAACTCAATCCAACCCACTATTGGGGCAGGATTGAGATAGATTTTTCGAGTCATTTAAAATCGAGGCTTATAAATCCGATCCAGTTCAGGCCGCTAGTCTTTGGAGCTTGGCCTGGCTGACCTGTGAGCTAAATTATAATTAAATTCAATTTAAATATTTAATAGAAAAGGTAAAAAAAACTAATTTATCCTTATTCTCCAACCCTAGATCCAAAGTTAACGGCATATGTAATTCCAAATATTTTGTATTACTGCAAATAATTTCTAGTGGTCATTATACGTTATATACTGTAAATTTCTACCAGACGCAAGGAAGGTCATTCCGTGCAAAGTATACGTTGTATTTTGGGTTAATTTACACCATTTTTTATTAGCAAATCATCTCATATTTGCTCTTGCCATTAACGAAACTCTTCGTGAAATATGTGGATTACTCCTTATCAAAATACTAAGAAGAAAAGTTTAAATTTATCTCTTTACTTTTAGTTATGATTTAAAATTACCATAAAATTTACGTTACCTCTAGAGTTAGCAGGGGCAGATGTAGTGAGCAAACATTTATATACAAACTAGTGAACTTGTCGCGCTTCGCTCGGTTGTTACGGACATTAAAGAACTTTGAAAATGATTGTTTTGTCAATTAAATACTATTTGAGAAGTGAAATATACCTTTTGAAGCATTCCGTAAATGTTAGTATTATAAGATGCTAAGGATGAAATTAATACCTTCTGTAAATTTAGCCAATGTAGAGATAAATTTTCCCCCTTCACGCATAAGAAAATTATGCTCCAGGACTATTCTCCATATCATCGGTTTTGCATAAATGATGGCCACAAAAACAATCCTATTATAAGATATTTAATATAAAGTAAAACAGATAACAAATGTTACGACAATATTATCAGTTTAGTGTCACGACCCAATTTCGAAGTTTTGATGGCGCATCTCGTAGAACCAGGCAAGCCACCCATTTTATCTAAGCTAAATTCAAAATCCAGTAAAAATAAAATTTTAAACGAAATTTCTGATAATACTAATAATCTAAAGTTTAAAACAATATCTGAAACAAAAATTTAAAATTTCCAACCCCGGATCGAGTGTCACTCAGTCATGAGCTGCTATAACATAAAGCAAGGAAAAGGAGAAATGGACAACATAGTCCCAAAATAAAGAACAACAGGTAGAATAAGAAAGAGAAGACGAGGTCGCGATCGTTAGCTGCTACCTCGATGACTCCAACAAAACTCTGACAGCTGCTCAGTATCCACTACCGGGTCCCGGTGTACCTGGATTTGCACACAAGGTGCAGGGGGTAACGTGAGTACACCAACTCAAAAGTAACGAACCCAAACTACAGACTGAGAGGTAGTGACGGACTAAACCTCAGAATTTACAATAGACAGTATACAGAAATTAGACATGCTAACAATTTATCAGAAAATATACCAAAATATGCCAAGTATGCCGAACTACTCTACATGCCATCGTACAAATATATGAAACCAGTGTGGAAATGCACATAGTGCGCACAACCCTCACACAGCAGTCCACTCAGTACCGTATATGGCTCTCAGGCCCAGGGAAGGTCCATCCAGGAATGTACATAATCATCGGTGATCGTAGTCACTCCGTACTGAGGAAAAAGGCCAATTCAGCTCCACGAAGAAGGTCTATCTCCGGAATAAAACACTCGGACAAGATCCATGTCCAGAGACGATCCATCCCTTACATAACATCAACTTCGTACACGATCTATGCCCAGGGAAAATCCATCCCTCAGCATCAATGCGCCCACTGAGATGTAAAGACTCCGGAGGGGCCCTAGTGGCCCAAGTGCAATATAAAGCAAACGATGATTTAAGTATCGTTGCGGTGTGTAGTCCGATCTCATAATTGTCTCAACAACAGCCTCTCGGCCTCACTTAGTCATTACTCTCAAGTCTTACTTACATGGATCACAGATGCATCCATCAGCCCGAAAGAATGATAAGTATGCATATAATTAACAATACTTAGACTGAGGTATGAAGTGATATGCTATAACAAGACTGAGTATATGAAATCAAATAATCACAGAATGAGACAGTAATATACGACCACTCGGGTCTAAGGATTTTCGGCGTGAAGCCTAGCAGTTATACTTAACATGATTTTTAACAGGTTCACAATTACTACATTAATAGAAGTGCGGATATCGATCAGTAATAGTTACTAGACAAATGCCATGGGATGAGTCAGACCACAAATACTCGGTGCACGCCCGTCACTTGGCATGTGCGTCACCTCAATTATAGTCATAAATCATTTAGCTCGGGGTTTCGAACCCTCAGAACCAAGTTTGAAAACATTACTTACCTCAAAACCGGATAAAAACCTAGTCATCAATGCCTTTGCCTCTAGACTGGGCCTCTGAGTGCTCCAAATCTACCAAAAAATCATATTCATATCATTATAATATGCCAAGGAATGAAACACATTCGAAAATTACCAAATTTACCAAAAAATCCCGAAATTGGTCAAACCCGACCCCCGGACCCATGTCTCGAAACTTGATAAAATTTATACCACAAGAATGCTCATCCTCCCACGAGTCTATACATACCAAGAATACTGAAATCGGAGTCCAAATGACCCCTCAAATTCACATTTTAAGGTCTCTTAATCACAAAACCTAATTACCCATTTTTAGCACTAATTTTCCCCAATTTTCACCACTAATCAGACCTTTAATCACATATAAATGAGTTTTAAGGCCAAAATCCTTACCTCAATGAAGAACTATCGATTTCCCTCTTCAAAAACCCTTCAAAAGCTTCAAACCCCAATAATAATGGTGAAAGAAAGACCAAAATTCGTTAAGGGCCCTTTTTATATGTTCTGCCCAGGGGTTCCACACCTGCGGCCAAAATCTTGCACATGCGGTCCCAGCTGCGCATCTGCGAGAAAATACTAAAGTCGAACTTCCGCACCTGCGACTCCATTTCCGTACCTGCGACACCGCAGGTGCGGCCCCACGTCCGCATCTGCGATCTTCACTGATCCAGCCAAATTCCTCATCTGCGGAGCCTTGTCCGCTTCTATGGGCCCGCACCTGCGGTCCCCTATCCGCAGGTGCGGTCACACCAGTACCAGCATCATCAGCTGCTATTTCCAATTCGAAATCCTCCGATGGCTATCCGAAATTATCCCGAGCTCCTCGGGACCCCAACTAAAAATACCAACAAGTCCCACAACCTTATCCAAACTTAGTCGAGTCCTCGAAACACCAAAACAACGCAAAAACACCAAAAATCACATCAAATTCAAGCCTATGAACTTTGAAATTTCTAAATTCACCAAGGATGCCGAAACCAACCAAAACACATCCGATTGACCTGAAAATTTGCACACATATCCAAAATGACACTACGAACCTGATCCAACTTCTGGAATTCCATTTCGACCCCGATTGCCTATTTTCCACTGCCGACCGGAAATCGTCAAAAACTAACTTTCGCCAATTCAAGCCTAATTCTACACTGGACCTCAAAACTACATTCCGAACACACTCTTAAGTCCCAAATCACCTAACGAGGCTATTCGAGCCATAAAATTCGCATTCTGAGGTCATTTACATATAAGTCAACTCCCGGTTGACGTTTCCAACTAATAAGCTTATTTAAGAGGCTAAATGCCTTAATTCTCACCACGATCACTCTAAACCCGAGCCAACCAACCCAACACGACACAAAAAGAGATGAACCACACAAGCAATGAAGCAGAAATGGGGGAAACGGGCTAAACTCTCGGAACGACCGACCCGGTCGTTACATTCTCCCCCTCTTAAACAAAAGTTCGTCCTTGAACGTGCCAAGAGTTGTTTCAAAAGCCATCAAGACCGCTGAATAATCTTACCATTCACATACCGGGGGGTGACCCCACATCACCCTACCCCGCATCAATCTAATAACATAACACATTTGAATGCCACTATATCCAACCTAATCCCTACGCCTTAGAACCCAAATTCCATGTCGAAACTTATCTACAAGATTAGAATCACACCTCCACACATTGTATATGCCTGAACATGTTGTACCCAACTAGAGTCATAACTCAAGACGAAGTTACATAGTATATCACCTATCTCGAACATTCCTAATGATAAGCTAAAATCACAACAGACGCCCAAGCCACCCAAATACCGGTAATAAACCCAACATCAAACAGAGACCCGTTATAACACCTCAATATACTGCTAATGAGGAGAGAAACACGCAGAACCCATAACCATTCCTCGTATCAACAAGTGATGGAACCTCTCCCTTCGACATGAAATGTAGCAAAATTTCTAAGCCGATTAGTGTCAACCTCCTCCCAAAAATGTCGCAACCAGATCCGATAATACCTATCTTAGGTTCAATGACCTCCTCCCATCCGTCACAACCACTCTAGTAACAGGACACATCTATACCACCTAAAGCCATAACCGGTATAGTCCGTGCCCCAATAGACAACACCCCAAATGTACCCAACATGAAAAATAACACCAAACAAGAGAACAATCTCTCATTATTAAAGGGTAACACCACAAGCAATGCTAAGAATTCCTCACACACCACAGAACCAAATCACACGAATCTGAAGGAACACAACCCATTCGTCCAAACTCTATGATACTCAGCTACTTTACCTTAATCAACTCCTCTAGAAGACAACAGCAGAACCGCACCATGCGTGCCTAAAACCAACGAATCGCCGCTCCCTGAAGTAGGGACGGATAACTCTTAGATCATCCCAGAGGACAAATAAACTCAATATCCATTAACTAACACCCTCACAATAGCTCTACGGAGTCAAACAATCTGATTCGGTGCAAAACACCTACATCAAGGCATACCTAAAAGTATCATCATCCATCTTATCAAACTACATCGAAACCGACCATACTCATAAATGGCACATACATCCGGGTCTCCAGACCCCCAATAGGTACCACACATGATCGACACACACGGTCTGTAACAGCAACATCACCCACAAGGGCAAGCACATGAACAGATGTAACAAAAGATTCACGGGGCGTATCCAGAGAATGGGCTAAAATATGATGGACATGTGAATATGAAAAACCGAAATCAAATGAAAATTGAAGCATCTTGTGACAGACTTAAACAATACCCAGGATCACGGCATCAAAAGCCATCGCATCCGGTCTAGCTGAAAGTGCATAAAATCGGGCCTGATCACCACTGGGTCGACCTCCCCCTGTAGGGCGACCCCTACCTGCCTGACCCCCACCTCTAGCTGCCTGGGCGGGCGGTGCAGCTACTGGGCCTGAACCCGCGGGTTGACTCCTCTGCTGATAAGTACCTCTCGCAAGACGTGGAAAAAACCTCTTGATATGGTCCACATCTCCACACTCAAAGCAACCCCTCTCGAAGAATGGCACTGGGGACTGAAGGGAACCCCTAGCACCATGATAACCACTAGAACAACCAGACATAGATGAACTCTGAACCGATGGTGTCCAAGATGATCTCTGAGCTGGCAGGGCACTGAAAGATGGGTGCATCTGATGCAAACTGTGAGGATCATGACCAACTGATCCACCACGATAACCTGAGCGACCTGGCTGAGGCTGCCCCCCTGAAAGAACCCCACCAAAACTCCTAGATCCTCGAGACCTCTGGGCCTCCCTCTCGATTCGCTCCTGGAGGAGAACCGACTCAATCTCTCTGGCAATGTCAACCACCTCCTCAAAAGAAGAACCAGATACCCTCTCCCTGGTCAGAAAAATCTGAAGCTGATAAGTGAGGCCATCAACGAATCTCCTGATCCTCTCCCTATCCGTGGGAACTAGACAAATAGCATGACGGGACAACTCGGATAACCTCATCTTATACTGCATCACGATCATGTCCCCCTAACGCAACTGCTCGAACTCCCTGTGCAGCTTTTCCCTGCGGGACTGCGGTATATACTTCTCCAGGAACAAAATGGAGAATTGACACCAGGTAAGGGGTACTGTTGTGCGAAGGATCCTCTAACCCTTGTCCAAAAAGCCCTAGGCATCCTCGCCCTCAGTACCACTGAAAATCGGAGGCCGAAGTCTACTAAACCTCTCTAACCTGCGTTGCTCGTCATCTGCCAAAGCTGGGACCACAAAATCTTGGGCTGGGGAAACCGGCTGGACTGGGGCTGCCCCCGGTGTCTGAAGCCTCTGAGTAACCTGCTCAGGTGTCCGGGCAGCTGGAGTCTGAGTTCCTCCCCCGGACTGAGAAGTAGCGGTAGTAGTAGACATGGCGACTACCTGTGCAAGACTGGTGCACATAGTCAGAATCTGAGCAAGGGTCTCCTGAAAACCCAAAATCACAATAGGTACTGCCGGTGCCTGAGCCTGTCCCGCTGGAACCTCAACGACGGGAACCTGGTCCTGAATAGTATGAGGGTCCACAGGTGTTGTCCCGGATGCTATGCAGCCTGCACCCCTCCCTCGGCCACAGCCCCGACCACGGCCTCGACCCCCCGCCAGTCCAGCTTGTGTCTGATCACCCCGATCGGTAGCGCGAGTCCTCACCATCTATGAGAGAATGAAACAACAGAATTTTAGTTACAGAAATCAATAGATTCGCACGACAGAATTTAAGGTGAGATTTTTCCTAAGGGTTCTGTAGCCTCTCGAAGATAAGTACAAACGTCTACATACCAACTCGCAAGACTCTACTAAACCTGCTCATGACTGGTGAGACCTATTTAACCTAGGGCTCTGATACCAACTTTTCACGACCCAATTTGAGAGTCGTGATGACGCCTGTCATAGAACCAAGCAAGCCACCCATTTTATCTAAGCTAAATTCAAAATTCAGTAAAAATAAAATTTTAAACAAAATTTCTAATAATACTAATAATCTAAAGTTTAAAACAATATCTTAAACAAAAATTTAAAATCTCCAACCCCGGATCCAGTGTTACTAAGTCATGAGTTGCTATAATAGAAAGCAAGGAAAAGGAGAAATGGACAACATAGTCCCAAAATAAAGAACAACAGGTAGAATAAGAAAGAGAAGACGAGGTCGCGATCGCCAGCTGCTAGCTCGACGACTCCAACGAAACTCTGACAGCTGCTCAGTATCCACTACCGGGTCCCGGTGTACCTGGATCTGCACACAAGGTGCAGGGGGTAACATGAGTACACCAACTCAAAAGTAACGAACCCAAACTACGCATTGAGAGGTAGTGACAGACTAAACCTCAGAATTTACAATAGACAGTATACAGAAATTAGACATGCTAACAGTTTATCAGAAAATATACCCAAATATGCCAAGTATGCCGAAATACTCTACATGCCATCGTATAAATATATGAAACCAGTGTGGAAATGCACATAGTGCTCACAACCCTCACACAGCAGTCCATTTAGTACCGTATATGGCTCTCAGGCCCAGGGAAGGTCCATCCTGAAATGTACATAATCATCGGTGACCGTAGTCACTCTGTGCTGAGGAAAAAGGCCAATCCAGCCCCACGGAGAAGGTCCATCTCCGGAATACAACACACGGACAAGATCCATATCCAGGGCCGATCCATCCCTCACATAACATCAACTTCGGACACGATCCATGCCTAGGGAAAATCAATCCCTCAACATCAAGGCGCTCACTGGGGGTGTAAAGACTCAGGAGGGGCCCTAGTGGCCCAAGCGCTATATCAAGCCAACGAAGGCATGATTTAAGTATCGCTGCGGTGTGCTGTCCGATCTCATAACTGTCTCAATAACAGGCTCTCGGCCTCACTTATTCATTACTCTCCAGTCTCACTCATATGGATCATAGATGCATCCATCATCCCGAAACAATGATAAGTATGCATATAATTAACAATATTGAGACTGAGGTATGAAGTGATATGCTATAACATGACTGAGTATATGAAATCAAATAATCACAGAATGAGATAGTAATATACGATCACTCGAGTCTAAGCATTTTCGGCGTATAGCCTAGCATTTATACTTAACATGATTTCTAACAGGTTCACAATTACTACATTAATAGAAGTGCGGATATCGATCAGTAATAGATACTAGAAAAATGCCATGGGATGAGCCAGACCACAAATACTCAGTTCACGCCCGTCACTTGGCATGTGCGTCACCTCAATTATCGTCATAAATCATTTAGCGCGGGGTTTCGAACCCTCAGAACCATGTTTGGAAACGTTACTTACTTCAAAACCGGCTAAAAACCTAGTCATCAATGCCTTTGCCTCTATATTGGGCCTCCTAGTGCTCCAAATCTACCAAAAAATCAGATTCATATCATTATAATATGCCAAGGAATGAAACCCATTCGAAAATTACCAAATTTACCCAAAAATTTCGAAATTGGTCAAACCCGACCGCTTGGCCCATGTCTCGGAACTCGATAAAATTTACACCACAAGAATCCTCATTCTCCCACGAGTCTATACATACCAAGAATACTGAAATCGGGGTCCAAATGACCCCTCAAATCCCCCTTTTAAGGTCTCTTAATCATAAGTCCTAATTACTCATTTTTAGCACTGATTTTCCCCAATTTTCACCACTAATCAGACCTTTAATCACATATAAACGAGTTTTAAGTCCAAAATCCTTACCTCAATGAAGAACTATCGATTTTCCTCTTCAAAAACCCTTCAAAAGCTTCAAACCCGAATAAGAATGGTGAAAGAATGACCAAAATTCGCAAAGGGCCCTTTTTATATGTTCTGCCCAGGGGTTCCGCACCTGCGGCCTAAATCTCACACTTGCGGTCCCAGGTACGCACCTGCGAGAAAACACTAAAGACGAACTTCCGCACCTGCGGCACCGTAGGTGCGGCCCCACGTCCGCATCTGCGACCCACTGATCCAGCCAAACTCCGCATCTGCGGAGTCTTGTCCGCTTCTACGGGCCCGCACCTGCGGTCCCTTATCCGCAGGTGCGGTCACACCAGAAACCAGCAGCATCAGCTGCTACTTCCAACTCAAAATCCTCCGATGACTATCCGAAATCATCCCGAGCCCCTCGGGACTCCAACCAAGAATACCAACAAGTCCCATAACCTTATTCAAACTTAGTTGAGGCCTCGAAACACCAAAACAACACAAAAATACCAAAAAACACATCAAATTCAAGCCTATGAACTTTGAAAATTTTAAATTCACCAAGGATGCCGAAACCAATCAAAACACATCCAATTGACCTGAAAATTTTCACACATATCCAAAATGACATTACGAACCTGCTTCAACTTTCGGAATCCCATTCTGACCCCGATAGCCTATTTTTCACTGCCGATCGAAAATGGCCAAAAATTAACTTTCGTCAATTCAAGCCTAATTTTGCACTAGACTTCAAAACTACATTCCGAACACACTCCTAACTCCCAAATCACCTAACGAAGCTATCTGAGCCATAAAATCCGCATTCCGAGGTCGTTTACCTAAAAGTCAACTCACGGTTGACTTTTTCAACTATGAAGCTCATTTAAGAGGCTAAGTGCCTTAATTTTCACCACCACCACTCTGAGCCCGAGCCAACCAACCCAACACCACACAAAAAGAGATTAACCACACAAGCAATGAAGCAGAAATGGAGGAAACGGGCTAAACTCTCGGAACGACCGGCCAGATCGTTACATTTAGTTTCAAAATTGATCATCTTACTTTTTCTTTTTCTAGAGCACTTGAGAGTTTATAATTTATTCTAGAGGGAGATGCAAAAGGAAAAAAAAAAGTGTTCGTTATAAGGATTATAAACTCCTCCGCCTCCCCCTTCCAAATTCCAAAGAAAAAGCGAATACTAAATTCTAAAATATATCTAATCGCTCTCATGTGCTCGTCAACTGTTTTAAGGAAAAACAGTCAAATATATCACTGTATTATTAAAAATTATTCACCTTTACCTTTCGTTATACTTTAATTCTAAATTTACTCTTTCCGTTAGTAAAATAATCAAAAATACTTTTATTTCTAATGGTGCTCTACCATGACAATCCAAATTCTACATGGTTTGACACCTCACTACCTTCTTTCCCTTCCATTTCTTCTTCCACCCGCACACCTAGAATTTGTGAAATTGGAGAAACCCAGCTTTGTGGGGTTATTCCAACCTTAACTAAAGTGGTGAAAGAGGTTAATAATCCTCCCTTGAAGTACATATCTGTAGATTGAATAACAGATATTGAGAAAGTAGCAATTCAAACAAAAATATAGCCCTTTTGTTCCCAAAAAAAAAAAAAAAAAGAAAAATTAATCTGAGCAATGCATTTAAGACAATTCTTTTGTGTCGTAGTATAGTGGTAAGTATTTAAAAAAATGACATTTCTTTTGTTATTCTCAAAAAGAAAAAAGAAATTCTAGATCTTAAGCAAAAATAAATTGTTCTCCACCACTATAAAACCTTAGTGGATCCTAAGTCTAGTGATTACTGAACCAAGCCTACTTCTAACTTATGTTTCTGAAACTATTCATATGAACAAACAAAATAAGCAACGGTGTTAACAATTTCTCTAAACCGAGTACTGCCCTCTGAAAAGGAGAAGGATGAGCAAGAAATTATGCTTATACCTGTTTTAAATGTACCATCGTCTCGAAAATCTCATAAACTTTCGGGGCTCACTGTCACACCCCTTTTCTAACCTCCAAAAGATATGATATTATAGATTATGGGTTGAAGCATTTTTTCAATTAAAGTATCAATTTTGAAATAGGGATTATTTTTGTTATTCAGAGTCGCCACTTGGAATTGATTTTTTTGTATTCCAAGTCACCTTTTATTTGAATCCCTAGTCAAAGGAAAGTTTGACTCTTTTATTATTGACCTGCGAAAATAAAGTCTTGATAAGGAATTCTGTTGACCGGGGAGAAGGTGTAAGACATTCCCCGAGTCCCGTGGTTCTAGCACGATCGCTTTATTGACTTAAATTTGGCTTGAATTAATTTTGGACAAATTAAGATTTATATGCCTTTTATATTTTTAGCCTGACCGCTTTTATATCCGGGTTATGCATTAAAGAAATTTTTTGAATAATAATACGTCATAACAACACTATGCAAGCGAATGCGTGATCGAGACGAAATTAATTAATTTTATCATAACAGCACTATGCAAGCGAATCCACAGTTATGACAAGGACTGTTACTTCATTATTCCTTTTGAAAAAGTTACTACACTTAAAAAAAATTACTAAGTTATTAGGTATCGCGTTACGTAAGCTTATCCGCGATTTTAATAAAAGAACTAATTAAATCAGAAATTAATTAAAGCTAATAGAAATAGTATGAGGTTATTGCATTAAAATGTTAAAAGTTAATATCACGCTACACAAGCGAGTCCGTGAATGGAAAAGTTAAAACGCATATACTAGTTGCCTAGCGTTTAAATTAATTATTAAAGAGGTGATTAAATTATTAGATTACTATTACTAAGAGAAAGTACCACTTTTACTTAATCTATTTGAGCAAACATGACTTTTAATCAATTTGGCCAACTTGTTTATGAAAGTTAGTCTAGCACATTGTTAAAAGGGAAATGAGCAGCAGTAACTCAAGTAAAAATAGGCCAGCAGTGACATAAAAAGGAAAATGGCTAAATAAATTATAAAAGGCATTGGGCCTGTTGGGGATGAACCAACTTCAGCCCATTATTGGGCTTCTGGAATGACACATGTTGAAAAATCAATGGCCATCGGCTGCAGATTAGCACAGGTGACCCACTTGGGCTAAATTACACGTCTAGCCCATTTTACACTAAAACCAAAACCTTTAATTAATTTGCAACATCAATCACTTGTTTAATGACTTAACCACTTTCTAAAAATAGAGGTCTTTACAGAAATGGTCACATGTAGAATTTAGAACTTATCACAATGAAGTATGGTCATATGTAAAATTTAAAATTTATCACAATAAACTAAAGCTTTCAGACATGATTCTTTTTTTTTTCTTAAAAGAATGTCCTAACATAAACTGGCCAGAAATAAGCAAGGTGCAAAAACAATCCTTAAACACACTACAACCTTCTTGAAAGATCTCATTTTACATGAATTGGAACCATATTAGATAATAAAGTCCAGCTACACATGAATAAACACAATTTGAACATTCCGGGATTCATTTTTAATATGAATCCAACCAGAAATACTTAAACAATCAAGAAAAGAAAACTATCTAGCATCCATTTATTTACATGGGTATTCCATTCCCAAATAATCAAGATGAGCTCAAATCTTCTTATTAATGTGAAAATACCTGCAACATAAGGTTAAAGAGTTACCTGAGTCGCAAATTAATAAAAGTACGTCAGTGGGATCAGCAAGAATGGCAGCAAAATAGCAATAAATACAGCAGATGCTCAATGTTAAAACAGCCCAGAAAACCAACAAAGATGCTTGAAACTAGTAGCTAAACATCTTCACAGATTGCCTAAGGGATCTTTCTATTTTTCTCAAAGGTTTTGCACTCTAAGAAACTCACCACGCTCTGAAATTTCAGCTTGCTATATGTATTAAGCTGCTGATTTTTCTCAAAGATATGTGTCTTTTTTTAGAGTGTAAAAGATGATCTCTCAATATAAGATAGAGTGTGTGTCCAGATATAGCTGCTGATTTTTCTCAAAGATATGTGTCTTTTTTTAGAGTGTAAAAGATGATCTCTCAATATAAGATAGAGTGTGTGTCCAGATATTCTTCTTTATGTGTTAGAGTGTTGAGTCTTTTATAGGGGAAGGAGCAAGGCCTTCATGATTAAAAATTTGTCCAAAGGATAGATTTTTCACCAAAACATCGGTCCAATACTATTCAAAGGACAATTTTTTGGTCAAAAAATATGTCCAAAGACAGTCCTTTTACCAACTATAAATAAAATTTTGGAGTATTGTACTCCAACAAGTTTTGAATGGTAAAAGGCAGCCAAACAAGTACCCTATACTCAAGTATTCAGCTTTTATCATGCCTGAAATTCAAGCTAAACACACTCAAACTCAGACTAACTATGTATTGGCAAAGTAGAAACATGACTCTAATGTAATCGGACTAAGTATTCAAACAAACTAGATTTGAATGAATTAGATTTGTGAAAACTAGACTCGAGCGACAAACTATTGCACAAAACAGAAACTAAACGAACATCACTAAAATAACACGATTAATAACAACTAAACATACGACGAACTATATAAACAATTCAACAATTTTGCACAAAACTAGAACAACGCACTTACTATAAACTAACAAACGAATCAAAAATAGAGAAACATAAACTAAATTCAAAACCAAATGGGAAAAAATAAAATAAGAAAATCAGTAAATGAATGTTATACCAATCGAGCATTCTTGAAACTATCCGTGAATCTCAGGGACGATGCGAGCAGTGATAAATGATGACGAGCGACCTTCAAACGAACTTTTCTAAGCGGCAGATGTTAGGACCACTGATTCGAGGTGTCTACTAGTGATTTCAACACCATGTCTCCTAGAAGGGGTCGTTCCAAGGTCGTGTCTACGCAAAACAAACAGCGGCTCGAGAACATGGTGGTGGTGAGACGGCAGTGGGGGATGTTGGCCCAGATGCGACCGGATTTTTGAGGGGTTTGAAGGTTTTGAGGCTTGCAATGGAGAAGAGAAAAGTGGGAGGAGGCCGGTGGTGTAAATTTTTTGGAGTTTGGAGTGGTGAACGGAGGCTAGGGTTCTGGTTAGGCTTAAATTTACGGAGATTGAGAGGGGNGGCTTGAGAGAGGGTGAGAGAGAGGAGAGAGGAGAGAGAAGAGGTTGGTTTTAGGGTTTGGAAAAATAGGGAAAAATCTAATTTTTAGCTTTTATATTTTAGTTACAGATAAATTTTGACCATTAGATTAAGATGGAATGAATGGCCATGATGGATTTTCATTTACTTACCAAAAACGACGTAGTTTTGTATTGAAACTACGTCGTTTTAAGTCCTCCCATACCAACCCCTTGTCTTGCACCCTTGGCCACTTTCTCTTTCAAATTCGACCCAATTCTCTTAATTCTACTTATTAAACTAAATTTACACACATAAATTAATTAATTAATTAAATAACTTATCCAAATGATCCATTAACTAGATTAATTCACCAACTGAATAGTTAGTTAATTCCTAAAATGCACAAATGAAGAAAGAAAAAAAATTGGTATTTTTTTATGACAAATTGAATTAAAAATGCACAATAATATAAGAAAAAAAATGATTGAAGGAGAATTGACATTTACAATTTTAGGAGCATTTAAATGGTGCAAAAACTAGGTATTCACAGCTGCCTATCTTTGCTCGAGAACATGAAGAGTTTTCGTGCAAAGAAAAGTGAACGTTATGGCTAATTTATGCTCTCATCACTCCACTGAAAGCATTTTTTGAAAAAATGGTGACCGAAACTTGCTTCCGAGGTTGCCTACATATCCTTGGCTATAAAGGAATCAGGTTAGTGTAATTCTTGGAAATTTTGGTAGCTGGGACTACCGGACACTGGATTTAAAACTATTGTTGTTGTTGCTGTTGTTGTTGATGTTACATCAAAAGAAGAAGAGAGCTACATATTGCTGCAAGCTAAGAGTTACAAAATTCCTACATATTGCTCAAGTCAAATCTTGATTTTTGACTTGCTCGCTTGTGTTGACCTTAGATTGGATCTTGATTCTCCTTGAAGAAAAGATTATGACTCAATATCGATTTCTTGCTTTCTGGATCAGAATTTGAGAAGATGAATCTTGAGAAGCTAGGTTGCTGACACATTGCTAAAGCTAACTTGTGATCGTCCTTCTGATGATAACTGAAACTGCAAATTTCGATCGTCACAAACAGTGCTCTACGACGGGGCATGCAAATCCATCAAAGACGAACAAAAATTTTCTGCCCCAATTTGGACTAGGAAAATTTTGTGAGTTATTAGAGAAAGCTATAAACTATCTAATTTATTGAAAGAAAGATGAAAACAGTAATATAAACTAGCTAAACGAGATAAAATTTTGTAATGAGGGATTGTGTACCCTACGTTACCAGAGGATATGTAAACAGGGGTCGTTGCCCTGTATTACTGAAGATAAATGTAACCAGGGGTTGGCACCCTGTATTACTGAAGAGGAATGTAACCAGGGCTTGGTACCCTGTATTACTGAGGAGGCATGTAACCAGGGGTTGGTAGCCTGTTTCACTAAAAAGGAATGTAACCAGGGGTTGGTACCATGTATTACTGAAAGGAATGTAACTAGGGGTTGGTCCACTGTCTTACTGAAGAGGAATATAACCAGGGGTTGGTACCCTATATTACTGAAAAGGAATGTAACCAGGGGTTGGTACCCTGTATTACTGGAAAGGAAAGCAACCAGGGATTAGCGCCCTGTATCACTAGGAATGAGTGTAACCAGGGGTTGGTACCCTGTATTACTGAGAAGGAATGTAACCAGGGGTTGGTACCCTGTACTACTGATAAAGGAGTGTAACCAGGGTTTGGCACCCTGTATTACTGATAAAATGTTGAATCCTTCTAGGAAAAAAGGTTCTACCTGGGTTAAGCTACGTAAAACAACCTGAGCAAAGAGTACTTCTACTCGGAACTATGAGTTGGATCCCTCTAGGCGAAAAGGTTCTACTTGAGTTAAGCTACGTAAAACAACTTGAGCGAAGAGTACTTCTACCTGGAACTACGAGTTGGATCCATATAGGGTGAAAATGGTTACACCTGAATTAAGCTACATAAAACAACCTGAGCGAAGAGTACTTCTACCGGGAACTAAGAGCTGGATCCCCCTGGGTAAAAGTTTTCTACCTTAGTTAAGCTACATGAAACATCCTGAGTGAGGAGTAATTATTCCCGGAACTATGAGCTGGATCCCCTTAGGCGAAATGGTTCTACCTGAGTTAAGCTACGTGAAACATCCTGAGTGAAGAGTACTTCTACCTGGAATTATGAGTTGGATCCCCCTAGGAGAAATGGTTCTCCCTGAGTTACTACCAAAAATGGGAGGTACGGACAGTAGTGATGCATGCTGAAAATAAAAGAAAATGGTGATTTTAAGGAGCTTACGTTTGGGGACATTCGTCCTTTGAGAATCGCCATTCTGCACTTCTTTGTTCCTGCTTCAAACAAAGAAACATTTGTGAGTTTTCAAAGTGGTGGTTGGTTTGTGGCCTTGATGCCCTGTTGCAGTTTGAATTCACGGTAACTCCACTACTGAAGAGGTGATTCTATCAGTGTGGTACCGAGGTGCTCGGATACTCTATTTTGCATTATGGAGACCTTGTTTTCCGGCGTTGCCCCAGGCTGTTTCATACTCGGATGTCCATGGTACCGCTAACCCTTGTCCCTAAGGAAATGCAATTTTTCCCTTTAAAATCAAACTAAGTTGTCTTACACCCAGTACCAGTTTGTGTTCGTAGTGCTTATCAACTTTTCTCATGAACCAGGTCCTGCTTAGGCGACCTTTTCAGTTTTTAAAGGCACTTTGTTCGCCTTATCGAATGAGACCACAGATGGATTCTGCCTTTCGTCAGTGCCATATATGCCACAAATTGTGCTCGATATTACGGGGAAACTATAGCCAGTTTTGCAGCCATTTATTTGCTTCACTTTTGATGCAAGATTAGACTGAAAGGGACTCAAGGAAAAATTATGGTAACAATAGAATAATAATTCAAGGTGAAAAAGAACAGTGCTTAAACAAAAGATGTCCCTTTCGGCGAAAGGAATAGGGAGACTTATCTGGAAGTATGTGCCGACTTCAATGAATCATAACATGCATTTTGGACTGGACGCCTGATCCATCTAAGCTTTTTAATTCTTAAAATCCACTGCAAATATTCATCTTGAAACTGTCTTGGGTTGTGCTCATGCCAGGGTATTCAAAACCCTCATTCGGCTAGTAGCGCCCTCTGCGGGTTTTTGCTAACTGACCTCTCTCATTTCTCTACTCAACATCGTCTTATGGTGCCCATTTGGATTTTCACCAATAAGACTCTCATTTCTCTGCTCACCATCGCCTTACAGTGCCCATACGTGTTTTCACCAATAAGACTCTCATTTGTTCTTCTTTTTCTTTTTTTTTTTAATTGAGATACGACATGTGGAAGGTTTCCCAATGACCCTGGCCTAGGGACTTCAAATATTTTCAAAGATTGATCAGGATTTCTTAATAGGGAGAAGGCAAAAAGAACCTTGAACTGAATTACAACTTTTGGGACCGTTTCTACAGAAAAACCGTAAAATAAAACAGACTTCTGTCCCAGTTTTGGAGTATTGGGAATATGGATTTTTGTTGTGATTGGACTGAACCCAGGGTAAGGCTGCCTACGTATCCTTTCGAAATTAGGTCAGACATAGTTTAATGACTCAGGAGATTTGTTGTTTTGGCTTATTTTCTTTTCTTCTTTTTTTTTTGCAAGTACACATGTTCAAAAAAGAGAAAAACAAAGAAGACAAATACAACTCAAAAGGGTTAACAAGAGGGTGACACCTATTTGGAATAGTGAGCAATGATAGCCTTCGTCGTCTCGATTATGTAGGTATATATCATACATAATATCTTTTGATTGCATTTGCGTTAATAGTCACGCCTGGTACCCTTCCTTCTTCATCTACCAAGTGCAAGGCCCCTTTTGGTAAGACTTTCTTGATAATGTAGGGTCCTTGCCAGTTTGGGGCGAACTTTCCTTTAGCTTCTACTTGGTGTTGAGAATGCGTTTCAGAACGAGTTTCCCCACCTCGAAGTGCCTTGGATGCACTTTCTTGTTGTAAGCGCGTGCTATTCTTTGCTGGTATAACTAGCCAAAGCATACTGCTGCTAGTAATTTTTCATCAATCAGTGTTAGTTGTTCTAATCGGGTCTTTACCCATTCTGTATCTTCAATCTCCGACTTCGCAATGATCTGAAGAGAGGGAGTTTCGACTTCAGATGGTATTACAGCTTTCGTTCCATATACCAACAGATAAGGAGTTGCACCAATAGATGTACGAGCAGTCGTGCGGTATCCCAAAAGAGCAAAAGGCAGCTTTTCATGCCATTGTCTGGAACC
The DNA here is from genome assembly GCA_005239505.1 of Nicotiana paniculata. Lineage (NCBI taxonomy): Eukaryota > Viridiplantae > Streptophyta > Magnoliopsida > Solanales > Solanaceae > Nicotiana > Nicotiana paniculata. Next base: position 6,810 of record ML346748.1, on the reverse strand, counting down.
TTGGATCATCTTCCTAAGAATCTTCTTGATGTTTTTGTTCGCCTCTTCAATTGCTCCATTGGCTTTTGGCCAGTAAGAGGTAGAATGGCAATGCATAATTTTAAATTGCTCGCATACCTCCTTCATCAAATTACTATTTTGATTGGCTACATTGTTAGTGATAATGGTCTTTGGGATACCAAAACGACAGATGATGTTGGAATGAACAAAGTCTACCACTGCTTTCTTGGTGACTACTTTGAAAGTGACGGCCTCCACCCACTTGGTGAAGTAATCAATTGCAACCAAAATGAATCTATGCCCATTTGAAGCCTTTGGCTCGATTGGCCCAATAACATACATTCCCCAAGCAACGAAGGGCCAAGGATAAGACATGGGATGCAACTCCGAAGGTGGAGAGTGAATCAGGTCACCATGAATCTGGCATTGGTGACACTTGCGAACAAAACTAAAGAAATCTCGCTCCATAGTAAGCCAATAATACCATGCCCGCAGAATCTTCTTCGCCAAAACATATCCATTCATGTGAGGTCCGCATACCCTCGAATGCACTTCACCCATGATCCGCTCATCTTCTGTGGCATCTATGCATCTCAACAAGTTCAAATCTGGGGTCCTTTTGTACAAAATTTCTCCATTAAGGAAGAAACCTTCGGCGAGCCGCCTTATAGTTCTTTTTTGATCTGCCTTGGCATGCTCTGGGTATTCCCTTATTTTCAGGAATCGTTTTATGTCATGATACCATAGTTAACCATCTGGTTCTGTCTCAATAGTATTGCAATAACCGTGTTGATTCCGAACTTGGATTTCCACTGGATCAATTTGAGTGTTACCTGGATAAGGGATCATCGAGGCTAAGGTAGCCAAGGCGTCGACTAGTTCATTGTGAAACCTGGGAATGTGCCTGAACTCGATGGATTTGAATATTTTTCTCAGGTCTTGCACACATTGTCTGTATGGAATAATCTTGATGTCTCGAGTGTCTCATTCACCTTGGGCTTGCAGGATAAGAAAATCAGAATCTCCCATAACCAATAGTTCATGCACATCCAGATCGAGGGCCATTTTCAGACCCATGATACAAGCTTCGTATTCTGCCATATTATTGGTACAAAAGAAATGATGTCGGGCCGTTGCAGGGTAATGTTGTCCGATAGGCGAGATGAGGATTTCTTTGATCCCAACTCCTTTGATATTGACAGCCCTATAAAAATACATTTTTCATACATGGCTATTGTCCGGAACTACTTACTCTATTGAGTTGACCTCTTCGTCTAGGAAGTATGTTCTCAGTGGTTTGTAATCATCATCACTGGATTCTCTACCAAATGATTTTCCAAAGCTTGTGCTTTCATTGCGGTGCGAGTGACATAGACAATATCGAACTCTATGAGCAAAATCTGCCATTTTGTGAGCCTGCCAGTGGGCATCGGCTTTTGAAAGATGTACTTCAAAAGATCCATTCTGGATATGAGGTAAGTGGTGTAGGCTAGGATATAATGCTTCAACTTCTGAGCAACCCAAGTCAAGGCACAACACGTCTTTTCTAAAAGGGTGTACTTAACCTCATAATTGGTGAACTACTTGCTCAAATAATAGATTGCCTATTCTTTTTTGCTTGTTGCATCATGTTTCCCCAGAACACATCCAAAGGAATTATCCATCATCTCTAGATATAAAAACAAAGGCCTACCAGGTTCGGGTGGGACCAGTACAGGGGGTTTTGATAGATAGTCTTTGATCCTATCAAAAGCTTTTTGGTAATCGTCCGTCTACTTGATAGCAACATCCTTTTTTAGCAACTTAAAGATGGGATTGCACGTGGTTGTGAGCTGAGAAATGAACCTACTGATTTAGTTCAACCTCCCAAGCAAACTCATGACTTACTTTTTATTCTTCGAGGGTGGCAAATCTTGAAGGAACATTATCTTAGATGGATCCAATTCAATGCCTATCCGGCTGACTATAAAACCTAGGAGTTTCTCAGATGGAACCCCAAATGCACACTTGGCTGGATTAAGCTTAAGTTCATACCTTCAAAGTCGTTCGAAGAACTTTTTCAAATCGCCCACGTGATAAGCTTGTGTCTTTGATTTTATGATGACATCATCGACATATACTTCTATCTCTTTGTGCATCATGTGGTGGAAAATGATGGTCATGGCCCTCATGTAAGTTTTCCCTGCATTCTTCAAACCGAATGACATGACCCTGTAACAATAAGTACCCCATGGAGTGGTGAAAGCGGTCTTTTCTGCGTCATCCTCATCCATTAGAATCTGGTGGTACCCAGCATAGCAATCCACGAACAATTGTATCTCATGCTTTGTGCAATTATCTACAAGAATGTGGATGTTTGGAAAAGGAAAATTATCCGTCGGACTTGCTTTGTTCAGGTCTCTGTATTCAACACAGACTCTAGTTTTTCCATCCTTCTTTGGAACAGGAACAACATTTGCCACCCAGGTGGTGTATCGGACAGCTCTAACCACACGTCTCTCAACTGCTTCATTATTTCCTCTTTGATTTTTTCACTCAAGTTCATTTTAAATTTTTGTTGCTTTTGTTCGGTTGGTGGAAAATCAGGATACGTGGGAAGCTTATGAACCACTAGATCAGCACTTAAACCCGGCATATCATCATAAGACCAAGCAAACACGTTTTTGTATTCAAATAAAAGTTGAATCAAGGAATCTCTAGTTTTTTGTTCAGTGTGAATGCTTATCTTTTGTTTCTCTAACTTCTTCGTGAATTCTAATATTAATGGACTCAGCTTCATTAAGGTTGGGCTTAGGCTTATTTTCAAATTGTTCCAACTCTCTTGTTATTTCCTCAACAGCCTCATCTTCATCATATTCAACCTCTTGATGCATTATTTCGAAATTAGACATCTTTTTAAGATCTGGGTGTGAATTCCGCATGTATGTCATGTTATTAAAGCCGACATTAATAAAACTGAAATGGAAACAAAATGACTGAATTAGTAAAAGGAAAAGATACAAAATTTAATACGAAATTGAACTGCATTTTGATTGAATTTGAAAGGATAGAAGGGTTAACATCAAAACAAAACAATCATACTGAGATGTTTGGATTACAACCTCGAAAGTAACCCAAAATACAAAAAGAAGCTGCAAAAGAAAACTACCAAGACTCCTTCCTTGTAGGGAGAGGAGTTGATTCCCAATTGTTGAGCATGGTATCTGGGCCAATTAGTTGCACATCGCCACGACTAGTGCCTTCACCAGACTGGATCATATTCACTTCAGAAAACATCTGGCTGAATCTATGGAAACTTTCATCAATGTTTGCCTGCGCCGGGAATGTTGACCTTCTTGGAGACATGGCTTGACAAAAGTGTAGAAAATGTGAGGGATAGGTTGTTGCAAGACCCATCCGTGCTTTTTGTGGTGTTTGGCTTTGTCTTCGTCTGCTTGTGTCGGCCTGAAGCCTAAACCGAAAGTACTTTGGTTACTGAACGGAGAAAAGGGCTTCAAAATTCCTTGCAATGATGCTCCCAAGCCTTTTCCTGGATCATAACCTTGTCTCAGCACGAGTGCTGCCACCATTACAGATGTGGCGGAAAGACGAGGATGCCAAATGTGCCTTCCTTCCTCGACATGGTCCACAACAACCACTTCAAAAGCCTAATAGACAATGGACTCACACCCTTCCTTGGCCTCAATATAGGGGATTAACGGGTCTTTATAAATGAACAACTCGTCTTCCCCATGAACAATAATTTCTTACCTGTCATGTTCAAATTTGAGCATCTGATGCAAAGTGGATGACAAAGCTCGTGCCGTATGGATCCATGGCCTTCCAAGAAGAAAGTTATAATAAGTGTCCATGTCCACTACTTGGAGGACAATTTTGAAGTCAACCGGCCCAATAAACACGGTGAGGTTGATCTCCCCAATGATCTCTTGCTGAGCCATCAATAGCCCGGATACGAACATTGCTAGGTCGGATTCTGTTTGTATTGATCTTCATGCTTTTCAAGGTGGAGAGAGGCCATATATATACGCTCGAGCCTCCATCAACCATGACTCACTTCACGTAGTGCCCCTCACATTTAACAGTCAAGTGCAAAGCCCTGTTGTGCCCGGATCCTTCTTCGGGGAGTTCATCATCAGTAAAGGTGATTCTGTTCACCTCAAAAAATCTATTAGCCATCTTCTCTAGCTGATTCATTGTGGTCTTATCTGAGATATGTGCCTCGCTCAGGATCTTGATTAGCACATGAGCATGCTTTTTTCAATGTATGAGCAGAGATAGTAGTGAAATTTGGGTAGGAGTCTTTCTCAGCTGGTCAATGATTGAGTAATCTTAAACTTTCATTTTCTTCAAAAACTCTTCTGCCTCTTCTTCAGTGACTGGTTTCTTTATTGGCAATTGGCTTTCTCTAATTTGCTTGGCCTTCCTCAACTCTTCTGGAGAGTAACGTCTCCCTAATTGAGTCAAAACTCCATTTTGACCCACTTCTTCTATGATTTTCTTGCCTTTGTATGTCATCACAGTTTTGTTGTAGTTCCACGAATGGTTGTCGTGTTTTTCATAAGGGGCTGCATGGCAGGTTTGATCATGATCGGCTCTGTTATACCCTTCATACCACCCTGATTCTGCTTTGTGTTGGGGTAGCCTCCAAGGACATACAACCTTGGGCTTGGAACACTGAATCAAACTTCCAATCTCGAGACCTTGGGAACAAATAAAGTTACCTTTTCTAAGCTCGGAGCGCCTTTCACAATCAACGACATGTCTCGGCTTGGACTGAATTCCAGTTTGGTTCCCTCTTGCATCATTCCTGCTGTCATTTCTGCTCGACCAGCCGGCTTGCCTTCTCAATCTCGGCCAATCATTCCCACAAGATGAACATCATTATATACTGGTAATGGGTTGTTGGTCACATTAGGAGGGACCTCGTCATTTGTCACTACAATCAGTTTTTCAGCAATTAGTTTTTCTATGGCTCTTTTCAGGGTCCAACAGTCATCAATGATATGTCCCGGGGAACCTGAATGATATTCACATCTAGAATTTGCTTGAAATCCATGTGAATCGGGATGCATATGTTGGGGAATGATGGGTCCGATCACGCCTATTTGCTTCAGCTTTTGGAATAAACTAGAGTTTGATTCAGCCAATGAAGTGAATTTTTCCACCGGCTTCCACTCTCGACCATAATCCTGCCTGGGATGAGCATTGTAGGGTGCCCATAAATTTTTCTGCTGAGGCCGAGGGATCCTTGGACCTGGTGCCCGTACTTGCTGATTGGGAGGTCGAGCATAGGATTGAGCATTGAACATTGTATACGGTGGTGGGCCCATAGAGTATTGAGCAATTGGTGGAGGATAATAATGTTGAGGGTAGCTGGATTGCCCTTGTTGAACTTTCACATAAGGGTGCGATGCCCCTCTTTGAACTTCCCTGGATCCCGAAGTCATCATGGACCTTTCATCTCTCTTCTTTCTATTTGCTAAACTTCCCGGCCCATTTTGGATAGCTTTAGTAGTGGCTTTGACAGCAGCTTGACTTACAATTCTGCGAGTCTTGAGGCCATTTTCGACCATTTCCCCTATTTTGTTTGCTTCTGCAAAAGGTCTACCCATTGCGGACATCATGTTGTGAAAGTAATCAGGCTCATGAGCCTCCAGAAAAACAGCGATCATCTCATGATTATCCATGGGTGGCTTGACTCTAGCCGTTTTCTCCCTCCACTTGATTGCATACTCCCTAAAGCTTTAAGTCGGCTTCTTCTTCATATTGGATAGGGAAATGCGATCTAGTGCAATATCTATGTTGTACTGGAACTGTTTGATGAAAGCCTGAGCCATGTCGTCCCAGACATGCCAGTGAGAGATATCTTGGTCGATGAACCATTATGAGGATACCCCCGCAAGAATTTCCCCAAAATAAGCCATCAACAATTCTTCTTTTCCACCTACACCCCTCAGCTGGTTGCAGTACCTTTTCAAGTGGGTGATAGGGTCGCCGTGTCCATCATACTTCTCAAATTTTGGGGTCTTGAACCCTGGTGGCAAATGGATGTGAGGGAATATGCATAGATCACTAAAAGATACACTTTTGTGACCACCTAGTCCTTATATGTCCTTTATGTTTTGTTCAAGACTTTTCATCTTCCTAGCCATCTCATTTGGCTCAACTGTCTTGGCAGGCTCTTCATTTTCCACTGGTGACTCGTACTGATGAGTCTGGTTGTATGGAGCTGAGACCCTGAAAGCCATATTTGGAGAGTAGTATTGGCCATCACAAGCATGAGATGGTGGATCGTTGTTTGGCCTCGTCACAGGGAGTGGTGGAGGGATTGTATATACCGGCGTGCCAGGCACGACAAAAGGGATGTTCCTGACCCGCTTGGCTGGAGGTCGCACATTAGAGGTTCCAGGAGCGGCATGGAAGATGTAGTTTGGCACATACCCTGGTGGTAGAATGTGGTCGCTTGTTGCATGGAGTGGTGGTTGAGTAGTCAAGGGTACAGTAGAAGTTCCTTCTGAGGGACCCTGAGGCACAGGTTGACCGGAGATCAAGCTTCATATACATCAGACAGCTGTTGTTTTAATATTCTCAGTTCCTCCGACTCTTGCTCAACTGACTGACTGTGGGGGTCATCACTAACCAACTCGATTTCATCATTATTAGCCATTGGTACTTTTCCTTTAGATCTGGTGAAGTAATGATGTGTGACCAGTTTCACCACAAACCAACCACCTTAAGCTTTACTAGATAAGAGACAACAAACATGTTAGGGTTAAGCATTTTACATATATAAATCACACGTAATATGCC
>ML346747.1:0-22482 GCA_005239505.1 Nicotiana paniculata | reverse complement strand
AGAAGGGGCTGGTTTTTTTTATTTTTTATTAAGGTATAGTGCATGAATAGAGCATGAATTACCTGCGCCGTATATCACCTATTTTGAATTAGCACATATATTGCATGCGCTATACGTTAAAGGGGTAACTGGTCGTTAACGTATAGTGCATGTTTGCTAAGCGCTATATATATATATGGTGCTCAATCTTTTATACACCAATTTTAGTCTCTTGAGTCCAAATAATTGTTACTTAAGTTCCGAACTCTCTTTTTCCTCGACTAATTTTTCGTTCAAACTCATTACTTTTTAGAAAAAAAAATCCAAGGCACTAGTTATTATAGATAGAGGCGGATCTAAAATTTTTAAAATATCGGTGTATCATTAAAGACAAAAGAATATTAAGTGAAAATTGATTATTATTCTTTTGGATAAATAACACAACCTTCAACAAAGTGTACCATTTGAAACACAAGTGAGGAGGGATGAATTGTGTTAACATTAAAATTAAGTCTATTGGGAGATGAATTGGTCGACTGTTTTCCTGCAGAAGAGTGTTGGCACAATAGATAAAGTGATTAATGAAAGAACTAAACGAGGTACATGATTTTTATAGTGGTTCATGTATCGATGTGACACTTACATTCAGTTTCTTTGGATCACAATGGGTTCTCTTAGATCTTCACTGAATGAATATTACAGAATAAGTTGTTTTTTCATTCAATACCACTGTTTATTGTTTGCAGCTTCTTTTTGTCTGACACAACCTCTCCACTATTTTATTTTCTCTCTACATATTTTATGACATTAGTAAACTCAATAATAAAGAGTTTGACTAAGAACTAGAAAGATGCATAAAACGTTTTGCAGTGAAGTTGCGTGCATCTCTTTAAGTGTTCGAGTTCTTTATATAGGTAGCATTTGTCGACCGCTGGCTCTGGCTCGTTATTCTTTAGTTAAAGAGACTTCAATTGATTGAACACTACAAAAAAAGGGGCTATTTGCGGGGGTTAAATTTGCAAATTGCGGGGGTCAGCAACCCCCGCAAATTATTGTCGTGGCGGTTTTCAAAACCACTATAATATTTGTCACCGCAATCAATTTGCGGGAGTATTTTCGTGACCGCTGGTATCATTAGCGGCGGTTGATTTAGCGGCAATTTAAGCCCCGTATCTTCAATATTTAATCAATTTAAAACTTTTTTGAGGAAAATGTTGCGGCAGTTGAAACCCCCGTAAATCAAGAAATTTGTAGGGGTCTTAACCCATGCAATTTGCATAGCATATCCTCTTTACTTGATTACAGAGTGATAATAACCTCATTATTTTTTTTTCAAAATAATATGATTTTTTGGGGTAATTTTGGCTCCCAAAATTTTCTAAATATATTAATATTATGAAGCATGAACATAATATTGGAATGGAATATCAAAATAGTAACATCAAAATAACATTAAATCATAAGGAATGTAACATGAAGTATTATTTTTAGTCTCAAAACTAGCTTTAAACACCACATCTGCTTCACCTATTAAGTGCAAAATATCTGCTTCAACCATTTAGTGCAAAACATCTACTGCAGTCATTACACACAAAATATTCACTTCAACCATTCAATCCAGTATCATACTTAATTATCTAATACACTTGTAAGGAACTTCAATCATTGTCACTAGAATCAGTACCATCAGGTGATCTTCTAAAGCCCATGGGTGAAATGGATCTTCTAGCTGTATTATTTGCCTACAAAAAAAAGATATAACTAATAAAAGATTATAATATGGACGAGGAAATGAGAAACTCAGACTAAAAAACTTTTAACCAATGCCTTTGAACAGAACCACATCAACCAATCAACTACATCTTCGTTGCAAACTAGTTAGGTGGCTATATAGATCTGCTATATCCATTCTGTTGTAACTGGATCCATTTCATTTCAATACTAAAAAATTAGTCTCTTAAAAGCAAATCAAGAGTTCTCTAAAATCTCACATTCATCCCTACACTGAGGTGCAACTCCTATAACAGATGACAAAGAGTCTTAGTATACAAAAATTTCAAATGAGGCAAAGGTGGGGAATCAAAGTGAATTCAAGTTCAACAGGGGTCATTGGGTGGAATTGTAGATTGTGTATTTTCTATCCGATGAAAACAGATAGAAAAAGATGAATTGCTGGAAGCACTAGGACTAATCATATTTCTGATTAAATTAGATCATAAATCTGGAGAGGTAATAGATGATATCTCTGTCAGAACCTAACCACAAACGAAATGTTGTATGAACCAATGCAGATGACAGATTGCAATAATGCATTAACAAAATGATCTCACTTACAAACCGAAGAAAATCATTCACATCATACATACAGTGAAAACTAAAGCAACTACGCATATACGTACATCACTGTAACCATGACAATCTTTAGCATTCATATTTTAAACACTTGAAGAACAAATTACCCCATCCATGCCTCTTTAAGAAAACATATATTTGAAGCTGAAAACATTGAAGATGCTCCTATAACTCTTGCGAGTATCGGATTTGTACTCATCCATGATAGAGGACATAATCGTTCATACACCAAAACAACAACATCAAGAAGAAAACCAACAGATGCAACAGAAACAAAAACAACATGATGTGTAAAAAAGAACCATCTTTTAACATATATACCATATTTTAAAGCCTTTTTTACAGTGAGTCTTGTTGTTTGGTCCGTAAAATAGCACAACTGTAGCAAGAAGAGGAACAACAGATGCCTGCAGCAAGTAGATAAAGTATTTTTTTCAACTCTTTCGATATAAAAAAAATTATGAACTTTTTTTTTTTACCGTATTAGCAGGAGGAGGAACAAAGATCCCAACAAATTTTTCACGTATCCTCCCTTCTTTCATCCTCATATATGCCTTGAAAGCATTCATCATTTGAGTGTGAGCATTCATTATTTGAGCGTAATTCTCTTTGATTTCATTATGAGCAACCAAAACTTGATTGTACTTATCTTGGAACACAGAAGAACATGAACCATTATTATAACTTGAACCATTCATAACACCAAAATGTGGCTTTGAGTGTTTAAAAGCTCTGCTAGGGACAACTCCTAATCCCAAGCACCTTACTTTTCCAGAGTGCTCTTTTCCTAGCACCTTACCAACAATATTATTTGGCGAAATTTCAGACTCATCTATGGTGCTTTGACTCAAAGCTTGATCAATCTTTTCCTAAATATAGTATTTACATAGCCCATTGCAAAAATAAAAAGAGATGATTTCATTTTTTGTCGTGTCATTAACATATAGGGTTTAAAAGGGATGCTAATTTGAGAATGCACATGAGAGCTCATGGAGATGAATACAAATCTAATGCTGCTTTGAGTTATCCATTTAAAAACAATGAAAATAATGCTACCATTATTGAGATGTCTCATGTAAATAATATGAAAAATATCTAGTTGGCGTCGGACAAGCAAATCTAACAGAGTAATTTCAGAGGAATGAAATTCCATAATTATTTTCATTAACTAAATCAACAGAAACATTTTGCAGTCACTGAATTTAGTCACAGTTATCTTAGTCACAACACTATTTTCTGCTCTAGATCATATTCTGTTTTATCCCCGCGTCTTTGAGAAAGGATTACATTGAGGCAACGAAATGGCAAAAAGAAGCAATCGGAAGAAAAGTACTTTCCTTTGGTTGGCTACTTTATGTAAAGTTTTAGACTACACTGAGGAAAGAGGTATACATTGCTGAAAACTTAGTAAGACTCTTTTCAACCAACGAATGTTCCAATTTCAACAACCCCATTTTCCTAATTCTATTTCTCAGGTATTGCATATTCATTGGATATGGTCATCAATAATAATTCTTTAATTAATCACTTACCAGACAATGAACAATATTCACTATTCACACAATGCTAATGTTGCTTTTTAACCCAAAATCTAGAAACTCTTAAAAATTAATGTTAACCCCAAATTTTAGTAATACCTAACAAAATTTCAGAGAATTTACCTCTGATGTATAAGCATATATTCCAAACTCTAACCCCTAATTTCAATCATACCCCAAATTTCAGCTACTAATAATGAGAATAGAAGGAAAAAATTTCAGTCATACCTAACAAAAGCATACACATATTTAGAAACCAAAATACTTTCAGTCACACACTCAAATCGTAGTGAAAATCGAACATGCAAACAAACGAAAGACCTTTAAGAAAATATAACAATACTTGTGCGGAGAAATTACTCTGACTGAAGCAAATCGCAATACATCTGAGAAATTACACAAAACCAGAGAATGAGCAAAAGGAGTTGGGAAAATGAAAGAAACATAAAAAAATTATAAGTTTAAATCTGAAAATTCCAAGCTAGAATCCATATATCCATGGCTAGTCCATTCTTCAAATAAGAGAAATTACTTAAATAAAATTAAAAATAAAGCTAATAGAACAGATTACTTGAACAATGATAAATAATATTAGCAGTGATTGAAGTTTCACTGCTAAATTTTTGAGACTTATGGCTCTCTGTTCTTCTTCAAATTTGGGGGAGTGAGAGAGAAAGAAAAGTAAGAGGTGAAAGTGAGACAAAGAATAGAAAAAGGGTTTGGGAAAAAAATGAGGGAAACTACAAAAATAACGTGGGAAAATTTTAGCGCTCTTTATTTACATTTAGCGGAGGTCTTGACCGCCTCAATTAATTTAGCGCTCTTTATTTTTATTTAGCGAGGGTCTTGACCACCACAATTAAAAGAGAATTTACGGTGGCTCACTTGACCCCAACAATTTAATACAATTTGCGGGTGTTAATACAAATCCCCGCAAATAGTCCCTTTTTTTTTATAGTGAAAGGATGATTTAATGTCATTTTCTTTTGTGACAGTTTTGTTCTATGAGTATGACCCAAGGTATGCCTCTGAATTCAATTAATATTTGAGAACTGAATTCATAACTAGTATCTTATACTAGATCTCCTTCCTTGTGCTTTCGAATTCTTCTTAAAAAACTGATTGGCATGATTTTCTTCGGATCTTCCAAGCTTTGATTTCTTAGACATATCTTGACATATCTTGTTGATCGTGACTTTATTTCTCGTGTCTTTCCTTCCAAGAATCCAAATCTTCTTGTTTATGTATCATGTGTTGAGGTGTCTGATTGAGAGTTCTTTGATTCCTCCTTGATTCCCGATCTTCCAGGGATTACTCCTTTGATCACTTTCCTTTTTCTTGTTCCACATTTCCTGCATAATAAGTAAGTGAATTTAGTATTACAATAAACTCCTTTTTCATCATTAAAATCCTTAAAATATGGACTTAACAATCTTCTCCGTTTTGATGAAAACAAAAAAAGAGTTTAATAATATAAGTGCTACTTCCCTGGTGGAAATGTGCTCCCCCTACTTCTATGCTCCTCAAAATTTGTATCTTCCAAACTATCTTTCAAACCTTCGTATTTCTTCCCTTTTGACATCAATCAAAAATGAAAGAAGAGACATAGTAACAGAATGCACATATAGACATGCAAACCAACAAATATAGCCTAGATTTAAATGAGATTAGAAGATAGTTTCATGCCCACAGTAGATGCATGATAGTTTTGATATTATATAGTACAAAATATTTTCTTGCCTAAAAATGTTTTCAATAAATAGACAACCACAACTTTAGTTCCTCCCAGAAAGTACTTCAGGGTGTTGATGACTTCAATGCAGAAGTTGTCGTAAGGGTTCCAATTTCTTTGTAAAACTTGTCAATTCTCTCGGTCACACATTAAAATTCCTTGATCCTCTGCTTCTTGGTGGTTTCTAAATCCATCCTTTGTTTAGAAACATATGCCCCTATGTATTTAGTTACATCCCTGATCTTATCAACCTGTCTGTGCATATTGGTGAGCATCTCCCTTAGTCATGCTAAACCCTGCTAAATCTGATGCAGTTGATCAGAGTAGTTGATTGTACTGCAATGGGTTCAGTAGTTGCCTATGTTTGTGTAGGTGGGATTGATGCATCTATTTTTTTCACTATATTTACCCACACATCTTCAGTCATAGTATATCCCATCATGTCAAAAACAGTCTTTTCATAAGTATTGGAGATAATTTTAGGTTGAAAAGGTGACAAATCCACCTTCATAATGTCAAGAATATATGAGATAAATGGACCATACGGTAAACAAGTAGTAAAGGATGACACATCTTTAATGCTTTCAATCATAGTAATTAATCCACACAAACCAGTCAAGCCTTTGAAATTTCACACTACAATAAAGTATAAAAATGTCCCTAGTGATCAAGGAGCTGAAAGAACTAGTTATAGGAAGAAGGGTAGTTGCAATCATATGAGCCAACACACGATGCTAAAATCTCAAACATTTAGGTCCAATATCGGGGAAGTTTCCGGACAACACAAATTTAGCCTTATCTAAAGAAATTTCAAAGTATTTACCAAGAATTTGGAATAATAAATCATTACCATTCAAATTGATAAGAATCAATAATAACACGAGTGCCCAAAACTATTGATTTCAATTCATCTTTATCATTCACAAAAAAAATTGCTTAGAACATTCTCGCAGGCTCTTTATAAACAATGATTCCAATAGTACCAAACAAAGGTACAACCTTTGAAAATCAAATATAGAGACAACACCGCAATGTAGATCCTTCATAAAAGAGAGTGTTACAGTACGTCCATAGGCTATCAGCTTCGATTTCTAGGACTCAAACCAGGATTATTCTGCAAGACCGTAGAAGTTCTTCTTGTCCTAAAGCCCAAATTCGACACTTTCGACTTTGCCTTTCTCGCATATAGAGCTTTATGTGTTTTGATCCATGGTTTTGGATTTAAAACATGATTTTTAGAGAAATCACTAGCTTCATCATCTGTTTTTGATGGGGTCAGTGTAATGACCTGGCCGGTCGTTTTGAGTGTTGTGCCGTTCCCCCATGTCCTGCTTATTTTATGATCAGTTATCGTCATGTGACTTACTGGGTAGTTGGTTTTGGTATGGTGATGTTTCAGAATAAGTTGCGACACTTAGTTCCAAGTGTAGAAGCTTAAGTTAAAATAGTTGACTGGATGTGGACTTATGTGTAAACGACTCTAAAATAAAGTTTTGATGATTTTTATAGCTTTGTAGGATTATTTTGGACTTATGAATGTGTCCGGATAGTGATTTGGAGGTTCGTAGTTGATTTTGGCTCGAATTGTGAAAGTTGGAAATTTTGAAGTTCAGAAAGTTGATAGTTTTGACCGAGAGTTTATTTTTTGGTTACTAGACTCGAATTTTAATTCTAGGAGTTGGGATAGATTCGTTGTGTAATTTATGACTTGTGATCTAAAGTTGAGGTCAATCAGAGCTAATTTGATAGGTTTCGACATCGATTGTAGAATTTGTAATTTCTTAGTTTTTGTTAGTCTCGAAGTGAGGTGTGTTTCATGTTTTTTTATGTTGTTCGATGTAATTTGAGGCCTAGAAAAAATTCCTATCGTGTTTTAGTACTTGTTGGTACATTTGGTTGAGGTCCCGGGGGCCTTGGGTGAATTTCGGATGGTTAAATGATCATATTTGGAACTTAAGGCATGACAGGGCAGACCTGGACTGGTGTGATCGCACCTCTGAAGGTCATGGTCGTAGTTGCGAGGCCGCAGGTGCGTGGATGGTATCGTAGAAGTGGATTTGGGTGAGCTAGGGGAGTTGCCTAGGTGCGAGCGGATTTTTGCATTTGCGAGTTCGCAGATGCGAAAGGAGGAATGCAGATGCAAGAATGGGGCTGGTGAGGTAGGTTCGCAGAAGCAGAAGTCTTCTCGCTAGTGCAGTTCCACATATGCGGAACCTTGTTCGTAGAAGTGGCGGCAAGAGGTCTTCAGGGAAATCGCAGAAGCGGAAGAATGGTTGCTCCTACAGGATCGCAGGTATGATCAAGTTGAGCGCAGGTGCGAAAGAACTAACAGATAATATTTCAAAGGGTTTCCAAGATTTTATCAGTTTTGAACATTGGAAGCTTGGTTGGAGGCGATTTTTGAGAGGGATTTCAAGGGGTTTCTTGAGAGAAGTTACTTTTGATCATTTTTATGCAATAATATTATTTACCCATTGACTTTCCCACCTAGTTTGTGTGTTTTTGATGTAGACTTTTTTCACGACTCAATATTCTATCTGTGAGAGGTCGCGAAGGCACCTAGTCTCTACGACTAGGTAAGCCTAACATTTACAGAATAACAACGAAAATGAAAATAAATCCAAACCAATTACAGTAACATAAATGAAATAGTGATAGAAATGTCGCTCGGCATATACAATAACAACTCTCAAAGTACATACAGAGCGTTCCCAAGACCTGAAACATCATACGTCACAAGCTTATAAGAATTTACTATTTGTTCTATACATCAGTATTCATAAGTAGTAGAAGAAGAACTAGACAAAAAGAAAGAGGCGCAATCCTAGGTTTGCAGATGCGGCAGATGTACCTCAAAATCTGTGTAGAAGCAGCAGATGCACGACTAATAATGAGGTTGGAATGATGTACCTGGTTCTGCACATGAAAAGATGTGCAGAAGAGTAGCATGAGTACACCATAATGGTACCTAGTAAGTGCAAAGCCTGCCCTCGGTCGAGTAGTCATGAGATCAAGTCGAGCCCACTAGTAATATAATAAATGATGCATAAAATATACAGTATAAAATAGACTAGAACTAAGCAAAAGGAAAGACAACAAGTAACTGTTCAACACACAGAATAAACAACAAAGGATCTCTGGAGATACCATCTCGTAGTCCCAAAATAAATATGCAGGAAAAACTCCCCAGGTACCGCCTCGTAGTATCAAAAGTAAATGTACAGGGAGAACTCCCGAGGTACCGCCTCAAAGACTCAAAAGTAAATATGCAGGGGGATCTCCAGGGATACCATCCTGTAGTTGCAAAGTAAATACGAGGCTCAAATAAATGAAGATAACAATTACCGCAAGAGAATCTACAGTTAGGTTAAGTACGGATCAGGAAAAAAAGCAGGAAATCACTAAGCATGTTGCAAAGAGTTCAGATAAGCAATTAGGACACATAGACATGTTATTCTAGACTAACAGGATAACTACACGTGCTATTGTATTCAATTAAGATGAAAACAGGTAATTACTCAGTAAAAATCAGGTTTTTGCAACAAATAGCCTGTGAGCACTCATCACTTTGCGTACACGGTGCTCACATATCATATCAGTACCAAATCGTAAGGGGATTTCCCCCACAAAAGGTTAGGAAAGCCACTTACCTCGAACCAAGCTCAATCAATCGGTAACAATGCTTTTCCCACGAATATTCAACTCCGAATGGACTAAATCTAGCCAAGATCAATTCCATACCATAAATATATTAATCTAATCAATGAAATCTAAGCTAAAGCAAGAAATTAGGAAATCGACCCAAAAGGCCTCCCCGGGCCCACGACTCGAAATCGGGTAAAGTCACAAACTACAAACATCCATTCACTCACGAGTCCAATCGTACAAGAATTACTCGAATCCGACCTCAAATAGCCTTTCAAAACTCAAAATTTTAGTATATGAAGTTTCTACCATTTCCCCCTAAATTGCCAACTCAAATCCCTAATTAGATGATGAAAATAGCAATAGATTCATGAAACATAGACCAATCCGAGTTAGAATCACTTACCTAACAATCTTCTGTTGATACCCAATTTTTCCCAAAATATTTTTAAAATTGCATACATACCTTCAAAATCATGCATTAGTAGCAATTAATATTTTTTCATAATTTTTCTACATTGTTATTAATTTGTCCAGTATTTTATTTCCAATAAATAATTACAAAAATTGCATCACAAAAGATTTCAAAAATATTTCCTGATTTAGTTATATATTTATGGTCCTATTAAGACCAAATTATTCCATAAATAGCCAAATTGGTACCTTTTGGCTATAATTGCAATAACTTTACAATAATAGACCATGCATATAATTTTGTACTATTTCTTACCGAAAATTTGTCCTTTATATTTTAAATACCAAATATTTTTTTTTTAAATTATTTCTATGCATAGAATTCATTTTTGTAGTTAGTAATTATTTTATAAAATTATTTTAATTAAGTTATCTTGGAATTTAACAAATAGCCCATTTTTAATTCAATTATAACCTATTAAAATAAGCCCAAATATCTTAATTAAACCAGCCCAAAACCTAAACACTACCCGACCTAATGCTGGTTAGATCTTGCAGGTTGATCAATTTTGATCAACGACCTGGATTTAATCTTACCTTAATTAACCTAAACGGCCTGCCCCCCATTTCCCTCATTCTCTCATTCTCTCCGCCGTCACACCCTCCCATTCTCTCTCAAGCTCTGTGGCGACCCAAAATCTTTTAACGTCATGATGGCGCCAGACACCATCGTTAGGCAAGCCAATCCTTAATTAGTTGAAATACATTCCTATTTTACCAATTTTGAAATCATTACATTTCACTTTATTACATGATAACTAAACAAAAATCCGTTAAGTAATTACGATGGTTTAAATATTCCAGTCTAGCAAATATATCCCAAACACATCCCAGAACCCGGTGTCACAAGTGCATGAGCAATTTCTAAGAATTTATACAATCATTACAAAGTTTGTCCGAGATACAAATTGGACAATGGAATTTAAAACAAAATGAATACAATACGAGGGAGATTCTGTCAGTCGCGGATCAACTCCGGATGATGCAGCTGGCCTAAGTCTCCAAACCAGCCACATCGCTGTGAAAGTACACGTGCAATAAAAATGCACAGCAACTGTAGCATGAGTACAAAAACAACATGTATTCAGTAAGTATCCCGCCTAACCTCAGAGAGGTAGTGATGAGAGGTCGAATTAGACACTTACTAGAGGTCAATTTAGTATAATCAAGTGAGACACTAAGCATATATGTCATAGGAAGTTTATAAAAATCAGGAATAAATAATACCAACTCCTTCCACATTTAACACTTTAAATCTTCGTCATTTCAGTTGACAATTTAAATCATAATCTGGGATAAGAAACATTAGACTTATTTCACATTTTACACATCAATTCTTCTTCTTCTTAACTGGCCATTTAAAAACTTCCTTAGGCCGATAAACATGTATAAATCACAGAAAATACGTAGCATTTATCATGCGCAAACAAAGTGATGAGGGTCGAACGGCGCGGACCAACAATAATAAACTGTGCCTGCCGAGGGTCGAACGGCCAGAACCATAGATGCATCTATCTGCCCCACTCGCGAATCGATCATGCGACGCGGTTATACATAAATACAGGGTTATCCTGCTCGCGAATCATACATGCGACTCGGGAACCCATAGATACACATAAATACAAGGTTATTCTGCTCGCGAATCATATATGCGACTCAGGCCCCCATACACATATATACATGGTTATCCTTCCCGCGAATCATACATGTGACTCAGGCACCCATAGATATACATACTCACACAATAAGTCCACATTTTTATCAAGAGAGCAGTTACTCAGGAGAATCGATAAAATTCTTCTTAAAGGAACACAAAAAATAGAATTTAAATATTTGTTTTGAAACTCATTTGCCAAGTTTGATAATATCTAATACTATAACCTTATCACGAGCACAATTATCCACGGAGGAATCAATTCTCTTTCTAAATGATTAAGAATGGTACACTCTAGCCTTCTTAAGAAATAAATTACCAATCCAACAACATTATCAGTCTAATATTATTGGCATGATCACAAGTACAACACGTAAGGCATGCTAGTGGGTCCTAGACTACCCAGACATGGCATAATAGTAGCTACGCACAGACTCCCGTCACCTCGTGCGTACGTAGCCCCCACAAATGATAACATGTATTCATTTCGCTCACCTATGGGGACAATTCTCCCTCACAAAGTTAGAAAGGAGACTTACCTCGCTCCGAAAATCCATAACCGGCTTCCAAGCCCATCCGACTACTCCAATGGATGCACAACGCCACAAAACTACCAAATAACAGGAAAAGCAATGAAAATTCATTTTAATACTCGTAACAAATTCAAATTATATACTTTCCCAACTCCTCTCCGTGAATTGACCAAAATGCCCTCAGGCTCACGTGCCCGAAAAGCTAAAATTTCTCGAAGATATACCCTACCCAAAGCCTTACTAGCTCAAATATACAATTTACTCAACCATTCATGCTCAATTCGTGGCTAAAATCCAAATTACCAAATTTTCTAGGTTTTCTTCAAATCCCACAATTTCCTACACTTAAATTCGAACCTAAGCCATGCATTTAACATGAAATGAGTTGGAATAACTTACCTTGTTATCCTTGAAGAAATTCTCCCTCGAAGCTCCTCAAAATCGCCCATGCCAAGATGAAAATGGGAGAAGAAATGAAAAAATTCCCGTTTTAAAACATTTTGCCCAGGCCGATATCCGCACCTGCGATCCACCTCTCGCACCTGCCATTCCGCATGTGCGCCCAAACTTCCGCACCTGCGGCTTCTTCAGCCCCTGCCAAACATCACACATGTGCCACACTGTCCGCATCTGCGCCTTCGCAGGTGCAGAAAATAGATCGCATCTGCGCTCCCAGCCAAGCCACCAAATATCGCACCTACGGCGCCAAAGCCGCACCTGCGGCCCAAGCCTCGCAGGTGCAGTCACACCAGATGACAACAACTTCAGTTTTTCTTCAACTTCAAACATTGATTCGTTAACCACCCGAAATACACCCGAGGCCCCATCCAATTACACCAACCTATTCCAAAACATAATGCGGACTTGCTCGAGACCTCAAATCACATCAAATAACTCCGAAATCACGAATCAGGCTAAAACTCAAACTTTATGAACTTGAAATTTCAAACTTCCACCTCGGATGCTAAAACCTATCAAATCACGTCTGATTGACCCCAAATTTTGCACACAAGTCATATTTGACATTACAGACCTGCTACAACTTCCGGAATTGCATTCCGACCCCGATATCAAAATTTCCACTTCCGGTCGGATTTCTCAAAAACCTTCAAATTCCTATCTTTAGCCAAATGACTTCAAAATAACCTACGGGCATCCGAATTCACTTCTGATCGCGCTCCCAACTCCAGAATCACGGTACAGAGCTATTGCCAGGCTCGGAATCCCAAGCGGACATCAATATCATTGAGATGCACTTCAATCCAGACTTAGGAAATTTCATCAAAATGCTGACTTCCACAATATATGCCGAAACGCTCCCGAGTTAGCCAAAGCCCGATCCGTACATAATCCCAAGTCCAAAATCATCATAGGAACCTGCAGGAACCTTCAAATCCTGATTCGGAGGTCGTTTACTCAAAATCCCAATCTTAGTCAATTTCTCCAACTTTAGGTTTCTGAAATGAGAATTTTCTTTCCAATTTGACTCTGAACTTTCCGAAATTCAACTCTGACCATGCCTACGAGTCATAATACCTGAAATGGAGCTTCTCATGACTTCAAACCGCTGAACGACGCACTAGAGCTCAAAATGACCGGTCGGGTCGTTACATTCTCTCCCACTTAAACAGACGTTCGTCCTCGAACGTACTAAGAACTTCTATGGAGTTATCTGAATTCACTTATTAACACCTCATGCACCTGCTCGTGCTACCACAACCCAGTTGGGCACATTAGCTTGATCAAATATGAAGATATCCTCTTTTATCCATACAATAAGAAATTTCTCTACCAGACCTATTTCCAATATATAATCACCGTATCAACTGCCACAAAATATGCCAGAACATGACTGCATACCTTTGTTGAATCAGCACCACGCACCGCATAACTCATCATCTGACCATAATGACACTCCCTGAACCTTATTAGCTAAAATTTCACGAATCTGACACTCCCAATGAACCTTATGATATATATATATATATATATATATATATATCATAAGGTTCATTGGGAGTGTCAGNTATATATATATATATATATATATATATATATATATATATATATATATATATATATATATATATATATATATACATCCTGCTATAATGCTGGCGATACCACAACAAGGAGGAGATGTGTAGAAATTTTCTAACCAATTGTAGAGTTAACCAAACATTGAATATTTCCTCTTGACTAGAATCATCACCTCATCATGAATGGAATAATGGTAACTGTCCTTTAATGTATTTCACATGATCTTATCGTGCTGATCCCTGATGCAATAATCTCGTCTCACCTAGTATGAACTGCTCATACAACAAATCACCCCAAACATGACCGATGGTCTAACATGATACCACAACGCGCCAATAGGCCATAACTCGAACATGATATATAAAGAAATGACTCAGGAAAAGACTACTCAACTCACGCAACTTATTATGAACTCTCCTCAGAAAATAGAAAGTGAAACACAAGAAAATAAATATAGGGGACCATACTGAACATCACACTATTGCGGCGCGCATCCCGATCCGAATAACATGCCCGTGGCGGCATGCCACCCGATCCAAATAACATAACCGTAGCGGCGTGCCACCCGATCCAAATGACATAAAATTCACGTAAGAAGACACACCGAGCTAAATTTCTCATTACCACGAAACACTAAATATCGGTCACAAGCACGCTAAGTGCATAATACCATCCTGCGAGACTGATAAATCCATATGCTACAAAACTCAAACACCATTGAGGTGCGGTATATATAGTCTGAAGCTCAGGAGCTATCTTCCTCACATAACATCACCACTACGCATAAATCTCAACACACAAGGAATTATCAAGCCGATCCACAACATACACGGCACAACATAATATTACATGATATGAACGAAGACGGAGCAACATTTGTTGTTCTAATACCTTCCCATGAAATGCGCTATACCGAAATGAACACGCCTGACTTGTACAGAGCCCTTAATCATATTTAAATCCACCCACAAATATCGAGTCAACCTTGTTCGCACCGACCTAAGCGAATAGCTTTACCTGGGTCCATATTTACCCACTTTCTCTCATAATACGCAAGAACAACCATCGTAGTCGAGACAAACACCCCATGCACATATGCATGAACCATACGCATAACTCAATCACAACGAAGGAACTGATCACTGCGGTAAGTGTCATTTCAACCATGGCTAATCAATCTTTCTTCTTTTAATCATCATTAATTGCCTCAGGAATAATAGTAACTTCCTTCAACTCATAGCAACTCAACCCTCACTCATACCGAGTGACCTTGATTCACGAGACCATGCTGCCTAAATCCCGCAACCCGTCTCATACCCTCCTGATAATCTTTCTATAACCCGAAGTTTATTTCTCCCACTCCTCCAATACTATCCTGCACGCTAAAAATAACATGGAGAACTCCAACCATTTTCCCTCTCTATGAAATTACACTGAAAAAGCTAAATTCTTAATCATACTGCTGCCTTTAACCCTTAAACACCGCGTTCTTAACTTTTGAATTCACTAGGACCGCTATTGAGAGTCACCCACTCTGGCTGGCCCCGAATACAATCAACTACAAGGCTCTTCTAGCACATGAACATCCTTTTCAATGAAACACATGACTGAGTCACTACCCTTGCAACTCGCCTATGCCTTAAGCATAAATTCTGAATCTTTAAAAGCCTAACCCTGGTCTCACAGGGCCAACTCTTGCACACATTCATCAAATCCCACACACAATCACTATTTTACTCCTTTCCCCTTAGCTGAAGTAACTTGCCAACACGCCGACAATCCGCAACATTATGACAACACAATCCTGCAACCCAACTGCAGGTGGTGGGACTCCCCCACTTATCCCGAAGCTACTCCTTGCACCACTCTAAAACTTGTTGGGATCCTTTCTCATTTGTTAACATGATTTTGTTTAACCAATTCTTCCGAATTCTCCGGTCCGCATTACCTAAATACTCAAATTCTCTAGCATCATTCACACATTCTGCCTCTTACCGAATAGCCACTAGAATCCCTCACAGAAACTTGCCAATCATGCAGGTGCTAACCTACTCACATGAGATAACCCACCTGTGGAAATCACCAACTGACACCTTCCAACGAAGCTGAAATGTACACTCTCTGTGACATCAATACCCATCCTACGCCCTACTTCATTTACCAACTTTACTAGTCCGTCCGCTCCTTATGGACATCCATTAAATGCGCGACAATATCTTCAAATTCCAAGCTATACTGAATCCTTCTTCATATATATAACTCCTCTCTGCTGCATCCCATCTCCTACTGAGATAACCCACATTTCAACTTAAGCTCATGAACCCAATCACCATCCACTCAAACTCTCAAACTTTCCCTCAAGGTAGGCAGCTGTCTTACCATTGAACTCTTGTGCTACAATGCCACTCTCCCACTGGTTAAACTCATTCCTTTAAGCACTACCTCACCTCCTTTCCTTACGCCTGACCTTTTAGAAATAGGAACCATCGCCTAGCACTTTTCACATATCTTCCTTCATCTCATGCTGCCCAATTGCTGCCTCAATTCAATATCACTCTCTGCAGCTCTTAAATCAGCAGTTCGCCACGACTTAAAACTTTCCGAAGATCATCTATCTCGAGCTGCCTTCATTATCAACACTTATCCAGGACTGAACCACCGCGCCCCAATCTCTGATAATCGCTTCTTCAATACTACTTCACAACACTCTGACCCAACGCATCCAAAGAAACCATATCACTGACAGACTTAACATATTCCATTCGGTCAGTGACGACGACACCACATCACAGGTAAATATCCCACCTTACTTTAAAACACCAAGTCTTACTGCTTTATTAATCCAAAACCTGACCATTTATAGTCCAACTGCCTTTCCTCTGCCGGAACTAAAATTTTGAAATCTCAAAACACAACTACTGAATCAAATCGTAAGCATCATCACTACCTAAGCATAGCCTTAAGGCTCTCAGAAACACAACTACTGAGCTGAAACAACATATTACTCTTCCGCAGAGCAACGACAATAGCCTCAATCAACTTTACATGGAAAATGTCTCCTACCATAACCGTAGCACCAGTTCAATTCCTCAAAATCTTGATTCAAAGCAAGCGCTTCGCGATGCATAAAATTGAGTAGGAATAAAGATAGGCATAAGCCTTAAAGGAATCAAATCGCACGATGAGGAATCAAGAAGGGAAGTACTCCTAGCATCCCTGTAGCCTCTCGAAGATAAGTACAGACGTCTCTGTACCTATCTGCATGACTCTACTAGACTTGCTCATGACTCGGGAGACCTATGGGAACCTAGAGCTATGATACCATGTTGTCACGACCCAAAATCTATTAAGGTCGTGACGGTGCCAGACACCATCGTCAGGCAAGCCAATCCTCAATTAGTTGAAATATATTCCTATTTTAACAATTTTGAAATCATTACCTTTCCCTTTATTACATGATAACTAAACAAAAATCCGTTAAGTAATTACGATGATTTAAATATTCCAGTTTAGCAAATATATCCCAAACACATTCCAGAACCCGGTGTCACAAGTGCATGAGCAATTTCTAAGAATTTATACAATCATTACAAAGCTTGTCCGAGATACAAATTGGACAATGGAATTTAAAACAAAATGAATACAATACGAGGGAAACTCTGTCAGCTGCGGATCGCCTCCGGATGATGCAGCTCGCCTAAGTCTCCAAACCAGCCACATCGCATTGAAAGTACCCGTGCAAGAAAAATGCACATCAAGTGTAGCATGAGTACGAAAACAACGTCTACTCAGTAAGTATCCCGCCTAACCTCAGAGAGGTAGTGACGGGAGGTCGAATTAGACACTTACTAGAAGTCAATTTAGTATAATCAAGTGAGACACTAAGCATGTATGTCATAGGCAGCTTAATAAAATCAGGAATAAATAATACTAACTCCTTCCACATTTAACACTTTAAATCTTCATCATTTCAGTTGACAATTTAAATCATAATCTGGGATAAGAAACATCAGACTTATTTCACATTTTATACATCAATTCTTCTTCTTCTTAACTGGACATTTAAGAACTTCCTTAGCGAGATAAACATGTACAAATCACATAAAATATGCAGCATTTATCATGCTCAAACAAAGTGCAGAGGGTCGCACGACGAGGACCAACAATAATAAGTTGTGCATCGCCGAGGGTCGAACGGCCCGAACCATAGATGTATCTCTCCGCCCCGCTCGCGAATCGATTGTGCGGCGCGGTTATACATAAATACAGGGTTATTCTGCCCGCGAATCATACATGCCACTTAGGCGCCCATAGATACACATAAATACAGGGTTATCCTTCTCGCGAATCATACATGCGACTCAGGCACCAATACACATATATACAGGGTTATCTTGCCCGCGAATCATACATGCGACACAGGCACCCATAGATACACATACCCACACAATAAGTCCATATTTTTATCTAGAGAGCAGTTACTCAGGAAAAGCGATAAAATTCTTCTTAAAGGATTACGAAAAATATCATTTAAATCTTTGTTTTGAAACTCATTTGCCATGTTTAATAATATCCAATACTATAACCTTATCAGGAACACAATTATCTACGGAGGAATCAATCCTCTTTCTAAATATTAAGAAAGGTACACTCTAGCCTTCTTAGGAAATAAATTACCAATCCAACAGCATTATCAGTCTAATATTATTGGCATGATCAAAAGGACAACACGTAAGGCATGCTAGTGGGTCTTAGACTACCCGGACATGGCATAATAGTAGCTATGCACGGACTCTCGTCACCTCGTGCATACGTAGCCCCCACAAATGATAGCATGTATTCATTTAGATCACCTATGGGAACAATTCCCCCTCACAAAGTTAGAAAGGAGACTTACCTCGCTCAGAAAATCTATAACCGGCTTCCAAGCCCTTCCGACGACTCCAATGGATGCACAACGCCACATAACTACCAAATAACGGGCAAAGCAATGAAATTTCATTCTAATACTCATAACAAATTCAAATTATATACTTTCCCAACTCCACTTTGTGAATTGACCAAAATGCCTTCGGGCCTACATGCCCTAATCCGAAATCTCTAGAAGATATTCCATACCCATAGCCTTAGTAGCTCGAATATACAATTTACTCAAACATTCATGCTCAATTTTCTAGGTTTTATTAAAATCCCACAATTTCAACAAATTCCCACAAATTTCCACACTTAAATCCGAACCTAAGACATGCATTTAACTTGAAATGAGTTGGAATAACTTACCTTGTTATCCTTGAAGAAAAGGGTTGTCGCACAGACCAAACGCTCTCTCCTCTCTCTACTTTCTCTCTCTAGGTCGTCTCCTTCGTTTAGGGGAGCCATGGCTGCTGCGTCCTCTCCCCAGCCTTTGACTGTGGGAGAGGCAATTCAAAACACCATAGAAACAACAACAAACAACAATCCAAAACAGCTATACGCTGATCAAGCACGTCTAAAACAAGCTGCCGCAAATTTGAAAAAAGTCGAGTTGTTTCCAGTTAAACTCGATCATGGAGAACCAATGATAGAATTCACAATGGAGGATGTTAATGATTTCATAAGGGAAGAAGGGTTGCATCAGGCAGTTGTGATGAAATTCTCTTATGGAAAACCAGATTTACAAGAAATCAGAAAAAATTTTGCGTCACAATTCGATGTTCATGGCCACTGTAACATTGGGCAGTTGGAATATCGTCACTTGTTGATCATGTTTGATTTATACAATGATTACGTTCAGTTTCTGTCAAGGTCGACTGGATATCTTAAATATAAAGGTGACGATTATTTCTTTCGAACTTTCCCATGGACGCTAGGATTCAATCCAAAAGAAGAGACATCGATGGCTGTCGTGTGGATTTCACTACCAGGTTTGCCACCTAATTTCTTTGCAAAGAGGTCTTTAATGTCTATAGTGTCAGGTGTTGGAAAAGCTCTGCTGTGGATAAGGAAACACAACAAAGAACTAGACCTACTGCGGCTAGAGTTAAAGTTGTTATTGATTTGTTGGATAAACATCCCAAAAAGGTTAAGCTTCAGATTGTAGATAGAGTTACTGGTAAATATGTCGTGCATTATCAGGAAATAGTGTACGACAATCTTCCTAAATACTTCACTTTCTGTAAGCATCAAGGACATGACGAAAAGGTGTGTCGATTAATGCAAACACAAGTTGTAACAGGTTTGATGTCAGATGAGGTGAACATGGTCAGTGATTTACCTGGTATGGAGGTTACTAATTTTAACAAGTTACAAGGAGATGCAAGGGAGTATTTAAATGCTAAAAAATCTGGACAAATAGTTAATGATCTATCAGAAAAAGATGATAAGCAAGGGGGTGAAACAGTAAAAGAAAATCTGGTCTAGCAGCAGCTTTTGCAAAATAGTGAAGGAAAACAAGTTAGCAATGTTAACAATGAGATTGTGAAGAATCAAGGATTTAAGGGTGTATCTATATGGAATGCTTCAATGATCGATAAGGGACCTCCTAAGCCTACACGTGATGTTCTTGCTGGACAAGCCTTAGCAATGATCTTTAATGCAGTAAATCCAGTAGTAACAACTTATGAAGGTATGAAGGTAAAAATATTGAAAAATGGAGGTAAAGAAGGTGTGGATTGTGCAACAAATAAGGACTTAAATGAGTATCAAGCTGATAGTAATGCTCAATGTACTGTTATAAATGTGCAGAACACTGGGCAATTGGTAAAACCAATGGTTATCTGTGATTCACACCTGACTTCTGGAGGCAAAGAGACAAGGGATAAGGGTGTGTCTTTGGGAGTTAAGGCTGGAGATGAAAATGTGGATGGTAAGTGTGATGATACAACCAAGAAATGTGAAAAATATGAAGTAGTTTCTGCTAGAAAATCACCAACCAAGAAGGCAGTATCGCACAAATCTACAAGGGATCGACATAATGTTTTGAATTGTATTTCCAGCTCAAATAACTTTGAACTTTTGGCAGCTGTGGGTGATGGGAAATTGAATTCAATAGCACTAAAAGGTGATATGATGAACAAACAACTTGTTTCATGCACTAATGGTGAAAAAGGAGTCCAAAAAATAGTGAAAATCTATCCATGGAAGAGGGTATTCGACAGCAGATTTTAGTTAAAAATTCAGTGGAGGAGTTAAGGAATATTCATAGTTCTAATACTCCTACATTGCATTTTTCTAACCCACAAGTTGAACAAATTATTAAAGATGCTCAGAGTGCAATGATGCTAAACACTAATATGGTTAAACAACCAGTGGTTACGTTGAACACTTCCGTCTTTGAAGTACCATTACAATCGTTGGAGTCTTGTGGCGAACATGGTGTTGATCAAGGACAGCTGGTGGTGTCCACAGGAAACAATAACGAGGGTATTAAAGCAAATGTGAAGGCGATGGCAATCAAGTCTAAGCTATGGGCTAACCAACCAGAGTATGATGATGAAGAAAACTGGGGAGTTGATTTTACGGAGGATTCTACCGATGACAGTGAGAGGTGTAGTGGTGACGAGGAGATCTTATCAGTAGGTTCACTATCTTTGCCAAAAATTGGAAGTTCTTCTAAGGTAGGATCAGGAACCAAGCTTAATGCTAAAGCTCTTGATTTTATTCCTAAGACTAGGCAGCAATGTAAGGTAACTGGAACAACTTCGCAATAACTTCCAGTAGCAAATAAGTATGGGCAGTACCAGATCTTGTCGAGCAGTACAACTCCTAGAATTCCAGTAACAAATAACACTGGACAGCAGCAACAGCAGTTGAATGCAACAATTGACCAGCAGTTGAATGCAAGCAATCTTGGAATAAAATCGACTGGGAAGCATAAAAAATCTAGAGCAAAGTCGACTGAGCAACAACAGATTTTTATGACCAATTCAGCTGCTATGTGTGTGACTGATCAATATGCAGTAACAGTAGGAAATCATGGACGCCAGAAAGTTAATGTAGAAACTCCAGGAGAAGTGGTAACATTTACAATTGGTGGACATCAGCAGCGGGATACAAGCCCAACAGCTATCACTTTGGAAGACAGAAAGTTGCTCGATGCTTTGGTAAGTTCCAAACCTCTAAACTCTCTAAGTACAACTCAGGTAGCAAGCACTGGACGTGTGAAAAGAACCAGAAACAAAACACAAAACAAGGCGGCANGATTTATCACCTATGCATAGTGGAAAAAGTAAGAAGAATCGAACAAGGGAAAGAAGTTGGGACGGGAGGGTGAATGAAGATGCAAATATAAGGCGACTCCCAATGAGAGTTGCCAAACAAAAACAAGGTTATCAAACTACGTCAACAAAGTCAACTCGTTCAAAGAAGAAAGCATGAAATTTGAAGACATTTTGAAGAGGGTAGAGGAGGAAGACAAGCGGTTACAAGTTGAAGACTTCATAAAATTAGAAAAGATAGTACATCACTGTTATGTTTACATATTCTTATTCTACAATCACATTAGCATAGTTTTATGTAATATCATCACAGAGTATGTTATAAACTCTGTAATGATCA
>MDKI01074377.1:0-16956 GCA_005239505.1 Nicotiana paniculata | reverse complement strand
TCGAATCGTACAGAAGGGTTCTCAACTGGAATTCATGCCCATGCTTATCTTTTACGTAATAAACGCTTTTCGACGTAAAATCTATATAATCTTGCCATAATGTTAAGTGTATCAATACATGTCTATCCCTTAAATATCCAATCGAACATTCACCTTTAATTCCACACTGTATAGGGATGATTCGACGTAATTCATTAAGCTCAGACCATCCATATGAGAATTTGCAAACTACGGCATATTGTAAACCTTCGATCACGTTCATTCTGTCAACTTCTGATTCTGTAAACTTCACCATAGGCTGCCCTTGTAGCAACACTGCTCGACGTAAGGGAATTGGCTCGACAGTGCACTGTTTCGCTTGAACTGTTGCATTGATCGTGTTTGGTTTCAGAATTTTCGAGTAATCTAGTGGCTTGGGTGTTGATGTAGTGTTGTTATGGATGATGGGAGGTGCTTGGGAGGGCTGACCAGCCGTTGGAGGTGGTTGGTCGCCTGCCTGCGACGCCATGGCAGTGATCAAAAAGCTTCGAGCGTTTTTTGCTTGTTAGGGTTAGGGTGTTACGTTGCTTTGGAGAATTATTTTCTCAACCACTTGGATTTTACAATTGTCCTCTACTGCCCTGATGCTCTTTAGTATTGCCCCTTAGGTTCTTTTAGGTCAGCCTTTAGGCTCTTTAGGTAGGGCCAACTTGGCCTCTAAAACGGCTATAATTTTTCCCTCTTTTCATCCAAAAGACTTGGTGAAAATTTTGGTATGACTTAGTATGTGTTTTTTGTACCTGTTGGGGTTTTTGAAGGTTCGACCGATTGGAACCTAATTTGTAATTTGCTGTGTAACAATAATTGACTAACTCTTGAGGTTTTTTCGAAGGCTGATGTTATCAAAACCTCTAAATTATTCGAGTGCTGGTTTTATGGAAGCCCTTTATTATTTTCTTTTGTCGAGGGTAGCCTGATTTAACCGATTTTTCAAAGTATTTGAAGGCCTTTAATTTATGGCGGAAGTCGGACGTCTCCGATCCGCATTATTCCGACCATAGCCTTTCATATGACCGTAGTCTTTAATATGGCCATAACCTTTAATATGGCCGTAGCCTTTAATATGTCCGTAGCATTTAATGTGGCTGTAGCCTTCGGGTATGTCTCTTGAACTTGTTTCCCGATAACCTTTCAAATACGTTTCAAAGGTTAGTCTCTGAGTATGGTGGCCTTGGCCTTTATATCGAGGGGATGCCTCTTAGAGGTCTTATGAGTTCGAACTTTCGATGATTCGGATGTGTTGACTGTCGATGACAGTCCTCGAATATTTGGGGCATTTGTGCTCTGGTTCTGGAGCCGTTCTTCATAGAATTATAAGTGTGAAGCTCGTATAATAGTAGAATTCTTTGAGACATAAAGTGTTTTGATATAGAAAGAATTCTTCTTTGAATAATTGATACATACGTATATGTTTTGCCATCGGAAGCCAACTATTCTATATGGACACCGTTCATTTGACCGTTTGTCCTATTACAAATTTCTCCTATCGAGCCCTCTTTGGTGTGAAGTATTTTCCTTGAAAATAAAACCTCTGATGGTGATGCCCCCCAGTATTCGAGGTTGATAGAAAAGAAGCCTTGAATCCTTGTTGAGTTCTCCTTAGGTAGCATGTAAATGTTTCCTCGTTAAAAACCTTGCCGGAAAAACCCATTTGGGATAAAACCCGATCTAAGGAAAAAAAAGTGCAACGCATGCTTTAAAATCTAAGGTCTTCGAGTTTAATGATGCCTCGAAGCCTTCGATCGAAGCCTGCAAGGAGTTAGTCTTAAATATAAATGGAAATAAAAAGGGAGGAGGTCATACATTAGAAATAATATTTTTTGAGTTGTGATATACTCCAATTGTTTGGCAGTTGCTCGCCTTCCATTGTGCTAAGTTTGTAAGATACCTTCCCTATGACTCCGATGACTCGGTATGGTCCTTCCCAATTAGGGCCTAGCTTCCCTTTGTATGGGTCTCGAGTATTGAGGGTGACTTTTCTTAGAACAAAGTCCCTGACTCCGAAACGGTAGAGGTTTTCCCTTCTGTTTATACATCTCGATCCTTTGCTTTTTTGCGGACATTCGAACTAGTGCGGCTTCATGTTTTTCATCTAGTAGTTTGAGACAAGTGTTCATAGCCTCGTGGTTTGAATTCTCGGTAGTATGCTGAAACCTGATGCTAGGTTCCCTGACCTCGACCAGAATCAATGCTTCGGGGCCATACACCAAAGAGAACGGGGTTTTCCCCATCCTTGACTTCGACGTTGTTTTATACGCCCATAACACCTTGGGCAACACCTCTCTCCATTTCTCTTTAGCATCATTCAATCTCTTCTTCAAGTTTTGAATGATAGTTTTTTTTGTGGACTCAGCCTGGCCATTTGCACTTGGGTGATAGGGCGTGATATAATCCTTTTGATTTTATGGTCTTCAAAGAACTTTGTCACTTTGCTGCCGATAAACTGTTTCACGTTGTCACATACTATTTCGGCGGGTATCCCGAACCGGCACAATATGTGGTCCCATATGAAGTCAATGACTTCTTTCTCTCTTATTTTCTCGAAGGCATGTGCTTCTACCCATTTTGAAAAGTAGTCAGTCATAAATAAAATGAACTTAGCTTTACCTGGTGCCGTTGGTAGGGGCCAACGATGTCCATCCCACATTCATGAATGTCCACGAAGATAGGACTGAATGGAGTTGTTCACCGGGCTGATGGATCATCGGTGTGAACCTTTGGCATTTGTCACACCGTCGAACGAACTCCTTAGTATATTTTTCCATGCTATCCTATTAATATCCAGCTCTAGTTACCTTGCGAACCAAAGAGTCGGCGCTAGAGTGGTTCTCACAAGTGCCCTCGTGGATTTCTCGCAATACATAATCGGTGTCTCCTGGTCCTAAGCATAATGCCAACGTTCCGTCGAAGGTTCTTCGATATAATGTTCCATTTTCATCAAGCGAGGATCGAGCTGCTTTGACTCGTAAGGCTCTCAACTCCTTTGGGTCTAAGGGGAGCTTTCCATGTTTTAAGTATTCGACGTATTTATTCCTTCAATCCCACGTTAAACTTATCGAATTAATCTCTGCATGGCCTTCCTCGACCACGAACCTTAATAATTGAACAATAGTCCTCGGGACAATATCATCTTCTTCGACCGATGACCCCAAATTCGCAAGTGCATTGGCCTCACTATTCTTTTCTCGAGGTACATGGTCTAGTGTCCATTCTTTGAAGTGGTGCAATGTTACTTGAAGTTTGTCTAAGTACCTTTGCATTATATCTTCTCAAACTTCGAAGCATCAATTTACTTGGTTTACAACCAAAAGAAAGTCACACTTGGCCTCGATGACCTCTGCTCCCAGGCTTTTGGCTAGTTCGAGACCTGCAATCATGGCCTCATACTCGGCCTCATTGTTAGTTAATCTAGAAGTTTTGATAGATTGTCTAATGATATTACCCGTGGGCGTTTTTAAAATAATACCGAGCCCGGACCCTTTCACGTTCGAGGAGCCGTCTGTGAAGAGGGTCCATACCCCCGATGATGTACCCGACTTTAGTAGAAGTTCCCTTTCTACCTCGGGTATGAGGGCAGGTGTAAAATATGCCACAAAGTCTGCCAATATTTGAGACTTGATGGTCGTTCAGGGTCGATATTCGATATCGTACCCTCCAAGTTCGATGGCCCACTTGGCCAATCGTCCCGACAGCTCGGGCTTATGTGAGATATTTCGAAGCGGATATGTAGTCAACACACATATGGGGTGACATTGAAAATATGGTTTTAGTTTTCTAGATGCGCTTATCAGTGCAAGTGCTAACTTTTCTAAATGTGGATACCTAGTTTCAGCATCTCCTAAGGTTCGACTTACATAATAAATAGGAAATTGTGTACCTTATTCTTCTCGAACCAGCACACCATTCACCGCTACCTCGGACACGGCCAAGTACAAATAAAGTTTTTCGCCTTCCTTTGGAGTGTGAAGTAGGGATGGGCTCGATAAGTACTGTTTTAACTCCTTCAACGCTTTCTGACATATCGGAGTCCATGCGAAGTCATTCTTCTTTTTGAGCAGGGAGAAGAATTGATGACTCTAGTCCGATGATCTCGAGATAAATCTGCCCAAGACATCTATTTGCCCAGTTAGCCGTTGCACGGCCTTCACATTGTTCACGATGGTGATTTCCTCGATGGCTTTAATTTTGTCGGGGTTGATCTCGATCCCGCTATTTGATAACATGAAACCCAGGAACTTTCCCGAGCCAACTCCGAAAGCGCATTTCTCGGGGTTGAGTTTCATGTTGTATTTTCTTAATATCTCGAACGTTGCCTGCAAATGAGTCAAATGGTCCTCTGTGCGCAGGGACTTAACTAGCATGTCATCAATATAAACTTCCATAGATTTTCCTACTTGTTGTTCGAACATCTTATTAACTAAGTGTTGGTATGTAGCACCTGCATTTTTTAGCCCGAAGGGGACTACATTGTAGCAATATGTTCCATACTTCGTGATAAACGAAGTCTTTTCCTGGTCTTCCGTGTTCATTTGAATTTGATTGTACCCGGAGTAGGCATCGAGAAAAGTATGAATCTTGTGGTTGGCGGTGGCGTGATCAAACAATCGATGTTAGGTAGTGGGAAAGAGTCTTTAGGGCATGCCTTATTCAAATCTTTGTAATCTACACACATTCTAAGTTTGTTTCCCTTTTTAGGGACTACTACTACATTAGCTAGCCACTCGGGGTATTTTACTTCCCTAATGGACCTTATTTTGAGAAGTTTAGTTATCTCGTCCTTTATGAATGCGTGCTTCACCTCGGACTGGGGTCTTCTTTTGCTTCACCGGTTTAAATCTGGGATCGACACTCAGTCGATGGGTGGTTATCTTCGGTGAGATCCCTGTCATATCTAAGTAGGGCCAAGAAAATCAATCAATGTTATCGATAAGGAATTGAATGAGTTTTTTCCTGAGTTTGGGGTTAATCCCGTTCCCATTTATATCTTTCATTCTGGTAGATGCTCGATCAATATCACCTTCTTTATCTCCTCGATTTTGGACTTCGTCGCATATGATTCTTCGGGGGCGACGAAGGTTCAAGGGGTGAGAAAGTCTTCTTCTTCATCTTCAATCACCTGTTCCTCGGGCTTAATTGAGGATGTGGACTGTGATTGCTAAATAGCTTCCCGTTTGTCCTTGATGCTCGACTTTTCCAATGTAGAGGGCGTTGGTACTAGTGTTAAGTCATGGATTGCAAAGATCTCCCCTTTGTTGCGTATTGCTCTCCATACACCATCTTTACGCCATCTTTTGTTGGGAACTTCATCATTTGATGAAGGGTTGACGACACTTCCCTCATGCTATGGATCCACGACCTTCCAAGCAAAGCATTATACCTCATGTCACCTTCGATGATATGAAACTTCGTATCCTATATAGTCCCTGCCACATTCACTGGAAGGATGATTTCCTCTTTTGTTGTTTCGCTTGCCATGTTGAAGCCATTCAAGACTGGAGATGCAGGGATGATTTTGTCAAGCATCCCGAGCTGCTCTACGACCCTTGACCTGATTATATTCGTCGAGCTACCTGGATCCACAAGAACATGTTTAACTTGAACTTTATTTAAAAGAATAGAAATTACCAGTGCATCGTTGTGCGGTTGAGATAGGCCCTCGGTGTCTTCTTCATTGAATGTAAGGGTGTCCTCGAGCATGTAGTCTCGAGTCCTCTTCTCCCTCGTTATTGACACTTTGGTGTGTTTGAACACGAGTCCCTGCGTGACGTCGACTTCGTCGATGATCATATGAATAATATGTTGAGGCTCTTCTGGTTCATTTTTTCTATTGGCGTCTCTTTCCTTGAAATGGTTCTTGGATCTGTTTCTAAGGAATACCCGAAGATGCCCCTCATTAAATAACGGGCTACGTCCTCTCTCAATTGTCTGCAATCTTCAGTCCTGTGCCCATGTGTACCGTGATACTTACACATCAAGTTGGGATTCCTCTGAGAAGGGTCAGTTCGTATGGGTTTAGGTCACCTGGTATCCCTAATATTTCAAATGGCTGAAAGGATCCCCGAGGGATGCTAAAATTGTACTCTAATAATCGAGGTGCCTCTGCCGGTCCTGAGTGCCTTTCGAACCCGGTCTTACTTATGAGTCCCCGAGAGTTCTTTCCTCGATCTACTCTTCGATCATTCCGAGGTACATTATGCCTTGAACGTTTCCTTCGCTCTTCAGCATATGGATGATACCCATCTTTGTTTGGTCTTGGACCCCTGTCTGCGTCTCTCGAATATTTTGTTGTCAATCTGCTTGGATAAACCGAACCCGAGGGGGTCCCTAACTGGTCGTCCTCGACCCTGATCTTCGACTGATATCGGTTATGCACATCCCGCCAAGTCATGGCGGGGTAATCAATCAAGTTTTGTTTTAACTGTCTTAACGCTATCGAGCTCTGCTCATTTAACCCTTGAGTGAAAGCTTGAATAGCGCAGTCATCGGAGACTGGTGGTAACTCCATTTGTTCCATTTGAAACCAGGATACGAATTCCCCTAACATCTCGTTGTTCCTTTGTTTAATTTTGAAGACATCCGATTTCCTTGTTGCGACTTTTATAGCTCCGACATGTGCTTTCACAAATGAATCTGCCAACATAGCGAACGAATCGATAGAGTTCGAGGGCAGGTTGTTTTTCCAAATCATTGCACCTTTGGACAAAGTTTCTCCAAATTTTTTCAGTAGAATGAACTCGATCTCATCGTCCTCCTAGTCGTTTCCCTTTATACCACAAGTATATGTAGTGATGTGTTCATTGGGGTTGGTGATCCCGTTGTATTTGGGTAAGTACGACATGCAAAACTTCTTTGGAATTGGCTTCAGGGCTACACTCGGGGGGAAAGGTTTTTGCACAAACTTTTTAGAATCCAGTCCTTTCAAAATCGGAGGCGCTCCCGGTATTTGATCGACCCTCAAGTTGTACGTTTCCACCTTTTTATCATTATCCTGGATCCGTTTCTCTCCAGACTCAATCCTCTTTATGAGTTCTTCGAGCATCTTCATGATTGTGGGGCCAGCCCCCGATCCATTATTACTCGACCTCTCGGGTTTTGATTCAACATGGTGAGTAATTTCCGGTCCCACTACACTCGGAGTCTTTTGATGACTTTGCAACTGAGCGATAGCCTTCTGTTGCGCTTGTAACATTTCGAAAATCACTTGGAGGCTGACCTCTCCATCTCTTCGACCCTGTGTTCTTGGCCACTAGGTTGAACCTCTCCGCGTACGCTTCCTCCGACGCCAGTGCCTAAGTCGGAGTTTAAAGCAATGTGTGAACCAACATCGACTAGGTTAGGAACTGGCACTGCCCCAGGGTTAAGTGGTGGTACACCGACCCCTGAAGCTATTGCATTATCATTTTCCCCATGGAATCCGAGACCGTCATTACCATGTACTGGTGTGTTTGCTGAGTTCGACATGTTTTAGCCTGAAAACAAAGAATCTTTGACAAGAAAAAGTGTGAAGAATAACGTGTGTTATCAAAAAACTAGCACTGAAATAATCACTATTATCTTTAGCCCCACGGTGAGCGCCGAACTGTTTACCTCAAAAATATGAGTAACAATTAAATTTGATTTGTGGTTTTAAAGATATGTGATCTAGTTCAATACCTATTAATAAGCAAGTAATATAAGATGCAAATGAAAGGAATAAATGAACCAAACTAGTGTTACTTAAGCAGCAGTGGCGTCGAGCTCAGTGACCTCGAGGGGAATCAAGAACAATAAAGCAGTAATAAAGTTTAAAGGACAATTCTGATGAACAATGAGCGAAAAAGTAAAGAGTATATTCTTTGCCAATGATTAGATGATGTTTACAAATGATTGTGGTCCCTTAATATAGGAGGAAAACCCTGAATAAGGTACATTAGGGGTGTTAATGGTTCGGTTTGGGTCAATTTTTCCCAAAAAAGAAACCAAACCAAGTAAGTCAGTTTTTCAAATATTGGAACCAATACGAACCAATTAGTCGGTTTTTATCGATTCGGTTTTTGTCGGTTTTTCGATTTTTTTGATTTATTTTTAACATGGGACATACACTACCAAACGCATATTCTGGCGGCTACATTTTCAACATAACACTATCAAAACAATTGCTCTTTGAGAAATTTATCATTTACCAAGATATATTGATGATAATTGAATAAAATAGTGATGAATAATTTAAGTACTCAATTAAAAATTGATTATTTTTAGCATGAAATAAATTTTTATGCTTAGAGAAAGAAAATTACCAATCAAACTAGAATGTAAAGGCAAAGAATTAGATTATTAAATAGCAAGGAACTAGACTAAGAATATAAATGACTAATATATACTATAAAATTTTAGAAAATTTATATAAAAAATATACATATATATAGGTGTAATAATAAATTTAAATAACTACTTTTATAGTCGTTTGGTTCGGTTTTTTTCGGTTATTTTTTTATTGAAACCAAAACCAAACCAAATTTGATCGGTTGTTAAAATTCAAAACCAAACCTAAAATGTATCGAGTTTTTTGGTCAGTTTTGTTCGATTTTCGATTTGGTTCGGTTTTTCGGGTTTTTGTGAAAACCCCTAAGGTACATTTCCATTTACAGTAAAGAATATTATTGGGACAGCTGTATAACCGCCCAGTACGGATTCGTACTAATTCGAACAAATCTTCCTAAATTTACGCCATGATCTTGGGGACGTGGCGATAATCTTGTCCTTCCGTAACAAACTCACAACGGTACTATTTTGGCAGTGATCGTACACGACTCCAATGATCTTCGGGACTTAGGTCTACGAGCCTCTTATTTTGCCTTCGAGTTCGAACTTGGTCTTTGTCGAACCTCAACCCTCGATATGACCTCTCGAACCTACAAAATCGGGGCACATGATTTTGACCATATACAAAAAATTGGAATTTATACAATACTATTCGAATTTCGATGATTAAGTAAAATTTATTTTTAAATTTCTTTAGGCCTTGTATAAGGCTTTCAAGACTTGAACTTAAGTTTGGAGTTCATTGTAATTTGATTGTTACACATCTAAATTTATGTTGGGTGGAATCTCATATATAAAAAAAGAAGTATCTTCATATTGTAGCCAAATTAGCATTATCGCAAATATTGATTCAATTAGATGAAAAAAAAATTGAATTAGGCAAAGCTGCACTTATAAACTAAATTGAGACTAGATGACACTACACTGATAGAAAGGTGTAATATTTAATCCTCACCAAATAGTTTATCTCAAAATATTCCAATATCCTAAATATTTTCACCAAAAAGAGAGAAGAAAACAAACTATAAGCTTCGATTGTCAATTTGTCACGAATACATATTAAGAATTTCTCTCCATGGTTATTGTAAAGTTCGATTCAGGCGAAATTTTTTTCCCCGAGAATTATCAACAAAAAAAAAAACTTGGTATGCTGTTAGAAACTCTAGTAAGCTGTCCACCTCCAAGGACCATAGGTTGGTGAATAAGAAACCATCCGGTTTCCACAAGTCAAACACATCGCAACGTATTCAGTTCCAAATATTCACTAGATCTAGAGGTCATTTTTGTCACTTTAAAATCTTACACTCTACTCCACAAGTCATAACAAATGTAGGGGTCAGTTTTGTATGATGCATTAGGTAAAATAATGCATGCATTAGCTTTATATATTAATAATATTTTGTTTGATACATTGTTTTGAACTTATGCATTAGTTATGCAAATATTAGTTATACACCTTATTGGTATTATCCTATGCATAACTAATGCATAAGAAACCATGGTATAAACAATGCAATG
The DNA here is from genome assembly GCA_005239505.1 of Nicotiana paniculata. Taxonomy (NCBI): domain Eukaryota; kingdom Viridiplantae; phylum Streptophyta; class Magnoliopsida; order Solanales; family Solanaceae; genus Nicotiana; species Nicotiana paniculata. Next base: position 7,098 of record MDKI01074377.1, on the reverse strand, counting down.
AGCTTTAATGCATGCATTAACTTAGTTAAAGATAAAAATGTCCTTCAAAATATATACTTGATTAATTTATTCTATTATATAATGCAAGTTTGAAATAATCCAAGAAAGTGAGAAATAAAATTATATCCTTAGTAAATAAATAAATACTTAGCATATTTTTTTTTATAAATAAATACTTAGCATATTTTTTTTTATAAATAAATACTTAGCATATTTTTTTTAAATAAATAGTAAGTTTTATACTACAATATAGGTAGACAAAATCAAATAATTTTTTAAAATATTTTTCATATACAAATATTTTTCAACATATATTTCTTTTAAAAAGATAAAGTGATGGACTGTTACGAGAGTATTTTTATAAACAAATAATTTTTTTTAAAATTGTGCAATACTTTAATAAATTAAATCAAATAATATATAAAAAATATGACAACATAACTAATAATCATAAGTAATTCTAGCATTACTAATACATCATAATTAATATTATTGTTATGCACTCTACCAAACGAGACAAGACTTACAGAATCAACAAAAATAGAAGGAACGCAGAAAATAACTACCAAAAAGGAAAATTCCGCTTTTTTATACATTTGCAAATTAGCGGTTTTACATATATTTCTCTTACTGCTTTTCGTGCATCATCATCTCTGTACGGTCCCTGAGGAAGCATTTCCGCTTTGTTACTCTCTCTATCAAATCTCTCCAATTTCATAATTGGGAAGTTCTAGAATCTTCTATTTATACAGCCATGGCTTCCGAGATTTTCAGCGACAAAAACGTTGTTTTTCGGAAGCTCAAATCCAAGCCTGATAACAAGGTTGTCTTTTTATTTTTTTTAAAACTCTTTTAAAGTATTTCAGTTCTTTTTTTTTTTTTGTTTTTTATTAGATTCAAAAATTTGAGATCTGATTTTAGATCTGTTAGAATATAATTCGAATTTTGGATTTTTTTTTTGGTTAGATGTGTTTTGATTGCAATGCTAAGAATCCTACGTGGGCATCGGTGACGTATGGGATTTTTTTGTGTATTGATTGTTCGGCAGTTCATCGCAGCCTCGGTGTTCACATCAGTTTTGTTAGGTAAATTTTTTTAATATCATTTTAAAACTGTCTATTTTGGTTTGGCGAGCTGATTTTCTGCTTGTTCTTGCTTAGCATGGCACCTTTGCTTTTTAGGTTCGATGAAGTTGAAATTGTTCTTAATAACATGTTAAAAGTTGCGACTTTGGTGTTAGTTAGACACCAGTGAAATGCATGAGTTGTTAAGTGCTATGGTAACATTCACTTATATTGTGATATTTGTGGTTTTTGATAATATGAATTCCTAGTGTTGTTTAGTGTTCCAATTTATGTGAAGAAATCTCGAAAGATAACAGCTTGGGATGAATAGGAGTGAGAGAATCGTAGTTATAGATTAAATAGGTGGGCAGTATTCTTATGCACCTAATTAGGTTTCCCATTGAAGCAAATCCTTGCTTGGAATATTTTATTTTTATCACCAAGAAATCCCGAGGGCCAATGACGCACTGTTCGAAATTCGGTGGATAATTGACCCGCTGACGAGTGCAAAACACAATATTGAAATTGATGCTCGCTAGCCAAAGATAGTATAGTTTAATTATCGTCTTCACAGGGACTGGATTTAAACGATGCTCAAGTAATTTCTAGTTTAACACTATTCATGATGATTAACACTTTAGTTGGAATAATTAATAGCTAAACTTTACTATGAAAATAAAACAATTAACAATTCATCACAGAAAGACAAAAGTTAAGCAACACCGAAATATCAACGGGAGAAATAAGGGTCATGACAAGATAGGTGCAAGATAACTATTTGGGATCTAACTCTAGTTCAATTCACTCTAAAGTTCTAATGATTCTCATGAATTCACTCGATGATTAGTTTAAATGTGTAGTCAATACTCCTCTCTCGATCAAATCTTAACTCTACGAGGTGAACTAATATAAGCACTGTGAACATATGCAAGCATGCGTTAATGGATTACTCTTAAGGAAAACGTCTCTTGAATATTCTCCTAACTTGATTTAATCAACAATGCAACAAGCTCTTTCTATTATTTAAAAGAATCATTGAATTACATCAAACAAAATAATACAAAGATAATCACCAAATTGTTCCTCTTTCGATTAAATAAACTGGTGAATAAAGTTGTAATGAATTCAAAGCTCCATAAGCAAATTCAAGCAGAGAACTAGAGTTAAAATCCACAAATATCAATCAAAAAACCATATCCGTCAAACCCTAAGGTAAACTACTCCATATTCATGCAGAAATTCATCACAAATAAAGTTGATAATAAGAAAACTTAAATTCAATCCAAATTTGGGCGTTGAGTTGAGGAAAGAATGATGAATCCTTGTGCTTTGAGTTTCCAATGCTCTTCCAATCTTCCGTTGGTAAAAAGTCCTCTAGAAAACGTATTTCTAGTGTATTTATACCAAGTCAGAACTTGCCTGGACCAAACTACCCCTCCTTGAGCCGAAATGGGAAAACCTATAAACTTTTTACACTTCATGCGTTGCATAGTGCTACGCAGCCTGTATCGCATTAGTGTAATTTGCTCGGTTGTAAACTCTCTGAACTTAGCTTGTCTGACAAACTTTTGTACTAATGCGACGCACTATGCCACACACCCTCCGTGACATTAGTGTATTTTTCTGTCAGACCCAAAAACTCCAAGTCTCTGAACTTCTCAAACTTTTGTACTAATGCGACGCTTAATGCCACGCCTTATGCGACGCACTAGTACATTTTGTTCCAGCCCATGCGCTTTCTTCCAACTTTCTTATACATCGCCAGTCCATGAGCCTCATATGCGATCTTGGTTTAATTCTTAGGCTTTTACTCAGACCTCAAAGCTCCAAATTATTCAATTTTGCTCCAGAAATTTTTTTTAACTCATAATCATCTCCTACAAAGCATAAAACACATAATAAGTACAAATCACCATCATTTAAGATCAAACACACTCAAAGTGCAGTAATTAGAGTGCAAAATGCGACTAAAACACATGTTCTTAACCTACCATCAACACCCCACACTTAAACCATTACTCGTCCTCGAGCAATCAAACTGCACTTCACATAGAGATGACCTTCTTATTAGACAACTTCCCTAATGCATCATGCCAAGAATATTTAAAGCAGACTAAGCACCCTATGATAACTTCCTAGCCTCAAGACTCGACTCACACGCGCCACGTATTTTAAAACCTACTCACTTAGTCTAACTCAGAGGCCAAAAACATTACCTTTCCCTTCGCAAATCATATGCCCTCATACCAAAGATAGAGAGTAGTTCCGCACACAATAAAATTCAAGAACAAATAGGAACTAAAGATAGAAAGAATTCACTCACTCTCAAAATTAAAATTCATGTGCCACATAAGACGCACCATATGCTTGCTCGTAGTGTAATACTCTACTAATTGAGCTCATTCAGTCAAAGATCAAGTAGGACTTTATTTGGTTGTAATGTAGCTTGCGGGACGGGTATGATACATTTGGATATAGTGACTACACCTTCCTAAGCACTTTAATATATATACATAAATACTTTAAACCCCACACTTATGTAGAACCAGACCCCAACCTTCACACATAATAGCATCAAGCTTCCAATTTTTTAACCACAAACAAGATGAAAATTAGCACTGGCAATTCTTCTTTCTAATACATACACAAACTCTTTTTTTTTTCCTTTTAAAAGTTCTGATTTTTTTTCCCAAGCAAACTCATTTTTTTCAATTCCCTACAAGTGGCTCTCACAATTTTTCAAACAGTGCACCTTTCTCCTTTATCTATAGCTCCACTCAAAAACCTGAACATACCTCAACTGATCTTTTAACAAGCTCATAACAAATTCAAGTGCTCAAGAGAGGTAAAAAGTTCAAATAGATAGTCGATTCAAACAAAAGGAGTCCGGCTTGCAGTGCGGTTGCCAAAGAAATAGGATTACAGGTTCAAGGGGGCTAACTAAGATACATCACAATTAGATGGGTAAAAACATATATGTGGCTCAACAAAGAAATGCCTATATCACTTCCTAAATTGAACAAGACTGCCATTTCGCTTTGCAAACACACAAGGCAAGTTCTAGACATCAACCGATGCATAGAATATCAACGAATACCTCACACACACATGCCACATAACTCACTTAAGACCAGATCTATCCCGACTCTCTAGTCAAAGCAGTTAAGCAACATCTGAATCATATATTTTCATGCACTTATCCAAGAGTCAAGAACTGAGTCTAGGCCAGTATTTTGGATAGTGTGCCGCGACAAATAGCGACGAGGGCCTGCTTCACTTAGACGAGAGGCGCGCAGCGAGCCCTAGTCTTTTTTATGTGAAGCGCTCGCCTTTTTCTGCGAAGCGACAATTTATACAAAAAGATAAATATTATATAACTAAAAACTCAATAACAATAATATATTAATAAATATATCAATTCACAATATGCAATTAATTCTCTATAACTGAAACAGGAGGATATTTCAGGTTTGAAGTTTTGAAGAAGTTCTCTGCTTCTGCCTCTGCCTCTGCCCAACAGTGAAAGAATTGAAAAACAGAGCAAAAACAATAGCAAAAACAGGGTGCAATATTGCTGCTCAATCAAAAACAGAGCAACAAAAAAAGAAGAAGAGAAGATCAGAAGAAGAAGGAAAACGGAAAAAAAAGAGCATAAACAGACTCTCTGTTCTGTATTTTGCTGCATTGTTGCTCGACAAAAAACAGAGCAAAAAAAAATAAAAGAAGAAGAGAAGATCAGAAGAAGAAAAATAAAACAGAGCAACACACTCTCTGTTTAGCACTGTTGCTCGACAAAAAATAGAGCAAAAAATAGAAAGAAGAAGAGAAGATGAAGGAAAAGGAAGAAAGAAAGAAAGGAGGAAGGAGAAAGAAGAAAGAAAGAAACGAGAAAGAAGAAAGAAAATCGAAGAAGAAGATGATGACAACTTTCAGGTCGAAATCATCTTGGGTGGACTTGGTTGCTCTGTTATTTGAATGTTAAAGAAGAAAAAAACGTGAAATCGCTACAAGCCCTAATGTTTTAAGTCGTTGGTCTTTTCTTTTAATGTCTGCGTCTTTTTTTTTTCCAAAAGCGACGCAACAACTCGCCTCTCACTACACAGGCAGAGGCGCTCGCCTTTTACGATCGCAACGCAATAGAGCCAAAATAGCGCAGGCTGCTCGTCTCGCCTCGCCTCACGCTATTAGCGCTGAGGTGAGTGCCATTTATAACACTGGTCTAGCGTCACGAGTAAGGCACTTTCTACTTTTAAGGCGCAACAAAGGCAAGAAAAATTATCTCCATTTACCACCATAGCACAAGAATTCCCTATTCTTAACAAAAGAAAAACTAACTACACCCCGGTTCAAGCAAAACCCTTGGAAAAAAATCGCGACACATAGAAAAACCAAGGGGGAATTGTTACACTACCTAAGCAAAACAAAATATTTTTTTTCTTCGACTTTGATCCCTCAAGAAGACAGTCGAGGAAATCCATCGTCGGAAAAGTCAATTTTTTTTTCAAATAAAAGAAAAGAAAAGAAAAGAAAAGAAAAGAAACACATATGTACATAATTTTTTTACATCCCCATTTTCAATTATGGCAGTCTCCATGACACAAATAAAAGCAAGAGGTAAAGGATACTCCCCGAAATCATCTAGTCGAGGTCTGAATCGAAGTCGGGATATCCTTTGCACGCGCGACCCAGGGCACACATCCATGTAGAAAGTTTCTTTTCTGCCTTTTTTGGGTATACCCCACACTTATCATGCTTGCTCTCTCCAGCTCGCTCTTTTAAGGCCCACATTGCTCCTTCCATCTTGAAGACCACCCTTTCTTCTCTCACTCTGAGCATGAGGTGCCTTTCCTGAATGTCCAGAATAGCTCTGCCAATAGCCAAGAAGGGTCTCCCTAAAATCAGAGGGACCTCCTTATTCTCTTCCATGTTCGCCACAATAAAGTCCACGGGGAACACAAATTTGTCCACCCGAACTAGCACATCTTCCACTATTCCTTCAGGTATGATTGAGGTCTGATCCGCTAGCTGCAAGGACACAAATATCCATCGTATTTCTCCTAGTTCTCCCTCCAATTTCCTGAAAATAGATAAAGGCATAACATTACTAGAAGCACCCGAATCACACAGAGCTTTTTCAAACTTGGTACTTCCTAAAGAGCAAGGTATAGTAAAACTCCTTGGATCTCCATACTTTTGAGGGAGCTTATTTTACCGAATGGCACTATTGTGCTCTGTTAGCTTAACAATCGATGTCTCTTCCACTTTCCGCTTGTTGGACAATATTTCCTTCAAGAATTTAGCCTAAGCTGGCATTTGAGAAAGCACCTCTATGAATGGTAGATTAACATGCACCTGCTTGAGCATATCTAGGGAACACCCAAATTGTTTGTCCAGCTTCTCTCTTCTCTGCTTCTGAGGGAAAAGTAGAGCATGCGTGTAATTGCTTTCCTCAGTCACATCATTTATTGCATTCCCATCTTTCTTCTTCTTCTGAGCTCTAGTCTTTCCCTTCTTCTTCAAACCATTATCTACCATCACTTCACCTTCTTGAATGTTGCTATTTTGTTGTCCTCCACAGTCTCTAGGTGTCCTTCAATCAACTCATCCTTTTGTTTTGCCATGGGGTCCTTCAATACGTGCCCGCTCCTCAAAGACTCTGCATTTTATTGGGTGTGTTTGGTATAGCGAAAAATATTTTCCATGAAAAATATTTTCTTGGAAAACAAGTAGTAATCTTATTCATTTTTCGGTGTTTGGTACGCATAAATAATTTAGATACAATAATTTATAACTAATTTAGATACAATAAACATGAAGCCATACACTTTCGAACCGATAACCTTCCGAACCCACAAATTTCATAAACTTCCGAACCGCGAAATTTCAAACTCGTAAACTTTATAATTTCTAACTTCCAAACACATAAATCTCCGAACTCATGACTTTGGAACTTGTAAAATTTCGAACCTGTAAACCGAAAGATGAAAAAACTAAAACTAAAGATATATAAAAAAATATTTTTCTTTTCGGGGGG